>SZWC01010767.1:61782-88836 GCA_023375785.1 Penium margaritaceum | reverse complement strand
GTACACGCCTCCAAGGAGCCCCACCTTTCGGAGGAGACTGTCGTCGGCGACGACGCTCGAGTGGGCGCTGCCTTGCCCCATTGCGGCCGCATCGTAGGAAGGAGGGTCCGCCTCCATTCCTCCGAGTGGTGCCGTATCTCCACCACCGGTGGTGATCTTGAGTCGGCCTGCGGCCTCGGCAGCAAACTCCGCGAGCCTACGACGGTCATCGCGAATTGCCTTCGCGGCAACGTCGTCCGGCTCGTTCTCGCGGGAACTTCCCGTGTGGCTGCTTTCAACGCCCTTGCTGCTTTCGGCAGTCTCGCTGCCGTCGGCAGCTTCAGGCGATGCGACGAGCGTCTTGCCCTTCTCGAGCAATCGGCTCGAGTTCGTCGCACGACGATGGCGATGGTCGCGATCCTCGTCGCCTTCGCCATCGTCGACGTCGTGCTCTTCGACGGGGTCCTCCTCCGGAAGATCCTCCTCCATCGCGTCGTCCGTCGCATGGGGGTCGCCCATGTGCGCGTCGACGTGCTCGTCGAGCACCTTTGCGGCCTCCGCACGCTTCTCGGTGTCGCCGAGGTTCGCGTCGGTTGCCTTAGGCGGTAGGGTTGCCCTTGGCGGCACGGTTGCCTTTGGGTTGGCAACCGTGCTCGCGGCGGCGGCTCCCAAAACTTGGAGTCCGCCGAGAGCTCGTGGTGACGCCGTCACCACCTTGCCCTTGTTGGTCTTAGACGGTCCGGCACTTGCCATCCCGTCGCTCGTGCAACTAGCACGCGAAGGTTGTTGTGAGGATCACCCCACAACGAGGAGGAATCGCCTCCTAAGACGTTGCTCTCACGATCGGTGAGGCAATTTCAATTTAAATTTCTATTTTCCTAGGCCGCCACGTCGGCACAAGGTCGTGGGTTTAGAAACTAGTCCTCCTAAGCCGTGACTCACGGCACTTGGTAGCAACTAGGATCTAGGAAAACAGAAAATCCTAATACAAGGGAGAGACAAGGAGTGTGAGTACCGCTCACAAAACTAAGCCAAAGAACAAGAAGGCAAACAAGTACAAAGTCAAGAACGAAAAGACTACTTTTCTTCTTGTCTTGTTGTCTTCTTCTCTTCTGGTCTTCCTTGGTCTCTTCTTGCGTCTTCTTGTCACGTCTCGCGCCCCTTGGCGGCGTCCTCCTTGAGCCGGCGGCGTTGGGGGAGCCGCCAAAAATCCCCAAGGTGGCACCCTCCTTCTTTTTAGGGTTCTCTCAGGTCGTGAGAGTCCCTAAGCTTGGGAAGGGACGCTGTCCCAATTTTTGGATGAAGGAGGTTTGGAGAGACTTGAAAATGAGGAGGATTTTGTGGTTTTAGAGGTGGGAACTCCCCAACCCGCCCCACAAAAATCCTCCTAGCCCCCTGGAGGTGTGGAGAGACTGGAAGGAAGTGTCTCCACAAAGTAGAGCTTTTTTCAAGCTCTCAAACGCAATTTACGGTGCTTCAATCCGTGAAGTGTGGATGCCGTAGTCCGTTCTGGCGTTTTTGCTGCTGCTTGCAGCTGCCGGCGGCGTTTTATGTAGGTCGTAGCCGCCGTTTCCGTCGAACCCTTGGTCGCGAGGGTCGTCTCGCTCTGAGAACCACTGTAACGGGCCGGATCTCCAGCTCCTGTTCTGAAGTCGTCGTCGGAGTTCGCAGAATGGCGTTCTCAGTCCGCGTCAGGGGTTTACCCCCTTCGCAAGACTGAGGGGCAATCGTCATCAACGACCCAGAGCAGGGAGACTCGAATATTTCGAGTCTCCGGAGGCCCATTTCCGTTTTTAACCAAACCCCTGGTTTTGGGACCCAAACCGGGGGTTTTTACCTCGAACTCGTGTGTTCGCACGAGTTATTCCGTTTGTTTTACGTCGAAGTTCGTCATAAACGAACTTCGAGTTTCGTTTTGTCGTTCTGGCGCGAAATCGTCGCGTGCGAGGCACGCTGGCGATTTCGTGCCAGGCATTTTGTCCTCACCCTCGCTCCCCCTATCCCTCATCCTCTGTTGCTCGTTTTGCAAGGAGGGCGAGGGGGGACGAGGGCACGAGGCCACGAGGCCTCGCCCTCGAGGCCCTCGTGGCCTCTCAGCCGCCGATCCGGCTGAGGCCGCGATCGGCGGCTGGCGGCTGGCCGGCCGGTGGCCGGCCGGTCGCTTGGCCGGCCGCCGGCCGTCCAGCCGGCTGGCAGCGAGCTGGCCGACGGCCAGCGAACTGCTGGCCGCCGGCCAGCCCTCGCTGGCGCGAGGGGTGGTGCGCAACCACCCCTCGCATCAGCGAGGAGGGAGGGCCGAACCGGCCCTCCCGCTACAATGGACCTGTCAGTTGTCATTTCTCTCTGCAAGTGCTATTGAAGCATTGTGACACTTTGCCTTGTGTCTCCTAGCCAAACCCTTGCCATTGTGTGAACGATTTGTGACTCTCGTCACCGTCTGACCAGGCACTGAGGCGTAGTCGGCGGCTGTGTCACTAGGAAGCTTCCACGCATCTTCTCATGGTATCAGAGCGGTGAGACAGTTCTCACCAAACGGCGCAGCAGAGACGCAGCAGAGCAGCAGCAGTGAGAGTCACCGTTGCAGCAGATCCACAGGGATCTATCGACGACGACAGCCGATCGCTGACGACGTCGCTCATCATTACCACGTGACACTCCATCGGCAGTAGCTGCTAGCGGCAGCAGGCGACAGCTGTTGTAGATTGTAGTCGCCAACAACTGCTGACATTGGTACATGCAGCAGCAGCAGCAGCAGGGCGACAACAGCGGCGGCAGTAGCACAACAGCAGCACGCAGCGGCAGCATCACAGCAACAGTGGCAGCAGCAGCGACGACAGCAGCACAACAGTAGTGGCAGCAATAGTGGCGGCAGCAGCAGCGCAAAAGTAGCAGCGGCAGTAGCGCGCGGCGGCGATAGCAGCGTATAGCAGCCGCAGCAGCAGTAGCGCGCAGCTGCTGCCACGGCTGTGCACGCAGCCCCTCGGTGGCCGCTCTACACGCAGCCGCGCGACTACTACTGCAGCTGACGCCGCTGTAGCAGCAACTGAGCAAAAGCTGCTGCACAGCTTCTGCGCAGCTTCCACGCGGCTGCTGCGGAACGGCGGCCTGCTCATGTAGAATCCACAAAGGTTGACAAGAAAAAGGGAGCTGACGTTTGCATGTTTCCTTGCTTATGTCATCAGGTCATGCTGACGTGAGCAATTTCTTGCCTTGGTGAAATTTTTGGCCGGAGGGTCAAAAGTTGTCAGCATTTCAAATCCTTGAGAAATGCTCACGATTTTGCAATTCGACTACATTGAAGTCTCGGCTCAAAATGAGCGGCGACATGGCTTCGTCCGGCATCAAGGGCAAAAGGGTACTAGATCCCTCTTCTTCCTCCTCAGGGGTCATGAGCCCACATTCGCAGGCTATTGAGGACATGCAAAACCAGCAGGACGAGATGCGTCGCTTGCAGCGGGAGGAGACTGACGCCATCTGCACACTCACCGAGCTTCTTGAAGGTCATTCCACGACCACGACAGACTTCTCAGGGAGCGGCCGGGGTCGCACCATCTACACTACAGTCAGCTCCAGCACCGGAGACAGGAGCTGGAGTCGACCCGCCACCACTTGATCCTTGGGACGAGGATCCAGACATGCCAGGCATGGAAGGCGACTCCCCTGAGCGCGAGATTCGTGAGCTTCAGGAGCGTCTCCGCCAGCTTCAGACGAGCTCTCGGCCCCCACACACATCTCGCTTTCCCGAGTTTTGATCGTCGCCTGACCCCCACCACAGCGACTTCCCTCTTCTCGGCGTCTTTCCCATTCCTCGTCCTTCCCAGCCTGTGGTTGCTCTCCCTACGGAGCGACAACCCAAGGACTTCGAGACACCGCCTCCACGGTATGCCAGCGAGGACGGCTTTGACTATTGGGAGATCCTCTATCAGGTTTTGGCCACTTCAGAGGGCGTGTGCCCCTACTACCACGGTCCGTATCAGAATACAGACCGAGCACAGGTGCTGATAGCGGCTAGGGCGATGCGCAGACTTCTCTATGCCATGCCGTGCGAGACCGTTGTCGACCTTCGCTCATTCCTTGGCGAGGCGGGCACAGGCACTAGCGCTGATCCACGTGGGGGTTGGGACCTAGCATTATCCCTGCTTGCTGCAAAGACGCACGCCACTCGCGTCGCGCACATCCGTGCCTTTCACTCCCTTCGCCAGGGTCCTGCCGAGCCTGCAGCCGACTATTGTGGACGCGCCATGCGCATTTACGTGCGCCTTGGGATCTCAGGAGGTACACAGCTGTGGGCGCTCTGCACGATCATGCTCGGAGTTTGCCTTGAGCAAACCGACATCTTCACAAGGTACATCGACATCGTGCTCGAGCCTTTTTCGGCCTCAGTACAGTTTCTCCCCTGGGCGCACCAGCTCTTCCTCCAGGTGACTTCCGGCCGTGAGGCAGCCGTGGCTCATCAGGAGACCTCCATTGCTGCAACAGTCATGGCATCACCACCAACGCGCCTCCTGCAGACTCCTTCTCCATCCTCTGTAATGTCCTCCTCCTCCCCTTCCACCTCGATTACACCGACTCAGCCACAGGGTGTCCCGGTAGTAGCACAGGGGAAGAAGGGGCGACGGAGGCGCGGCTCGGGCGAGCAGCAATCACAACAGTAGCCGACATCGGGCAGTAGCATTGGACGCTCCGTTCACTACTACAACTGTGGAGGCGCCCATCGTTACACCGAGTGCCAGCAGCCGCTTGACTGGGCGAGGATCACTCGCAGACTCCAGGCTGCGCACGCACTATGGTCTACGTCAAGTAGCACATCCTCCGAGCGCGCGGCGACCACGACCGCAGCAGTTCCCGCTTCACCACCTGCGACCAGCGGCGACCTTGACCCACATGACCGCACCATCACCGAGCTTTGACACCTTCTGGCGATTCACTTTCAGGGAGGTGCGAATGTGTTGTCACAGCCGGGTGATTCACAGACTGTCTGTTTGTTTGTTCTTGTAGCTCGGGATGACTCACGTGGGGGGACACAGTCGGCATGTGATGACGATGGGCTTCACTGTACAGATTGGGTTCATGAGTGTCACCTTTGTGCCCTTCGTTGTTCCTCCCCACCTGCTGTCCAGCGTCCGTCTGAGGCCGAGTGTTCCATTGCCCGTTGTACTATGACGTCCTCTAGTTGTGATTCCGGTGGTAGTTGGATCATCGATTCTAGTGCCACCCATCATATGACCTGTCATCGTAGTGATTTTGTTGTTCTCGGCCTTGTCGCATCTCTTTGTTCCGTCTGCATAGGCTCTGGTCAGTCCTTGCCAGTCCAGGGTGTTGGGGTCGTACGTTTCGATGGTCCGTCTGGCCCCCCTGTATCTTTCCAACGTGCTTTTTGTGCCTGATCTTGAGCTCAGTTTGCTTTCTATACGTGCTTGCACACTGGTGGGACTCTTTGTGGAGCATATTGCAGAGTCCGCGACTGTGACTGCTTTTAACACTCGTAGCATTGTTCTTCATGCCTTTGTTGTGGATGGCCTGTATCGTGTCTCTCTGACTTCTGCTCCTTGCTCCTTGCTCCCCCTCCCCTTCCCCTTCTGTTTTTGTCACTGGTGTTCTGTCTCCTGAACACCAGCGATTGCTTCATCGTCGCCTGTATCATGTAGGATCCGACACTGTGTCGAAGCTCATTTGGAGACAACCCGCCCTGACGCGGCTTCTTTTGAGAAGCCGCCCAAGACCGACTGCCTCTTCTGCGGTCAGGGTAAGATGCAATGTTGCACCTACCCTGACTCCTGTTCACGTGCACTTCGCCCTCTCGACTTAGTCCATTCGGACCTTCTTGGTCCCCTTCCTATCAAGTCTCTGTCCGATCGAGGACGATACGTCCTGACCCTGACTGATGATTTCACCTGGATGCGGTGGGTCTACAGCTTGCGCTAGAAGAGTGACGCCACTCTCGCGGTTTGCCTCTGGCTAGTGATGGCTGAGCGCCAGTCCCGCCACACGCTGCACACCTTCCGCTCGGATCGCTGCGGCGAGTTTCTTGGCAAGATCGACAGCTCCTTTGCCGAGCACGGGATTTTCACCAGGTCTCCGCTCCTGCTACTCCTGAGCAGAACGGTGTCGATGAGCGCTGGAACCGCACCATGGAGGATGCGGTTCGTGCTATTCGGTCTGAGTGCGGTCTTTTGGAGTCCTTCGCTTTTGAAGGCTTCGCCTACATGACTTGGGTCTGGAACCGCCTCCCGCACGGTCCTCTTCCGGACCACGTCACACTGTATGAGCTCTGGTTTGGCCACCGTGCTGACCTGCGACTCGCTCGCGTTTGGGGATCCTTGGCTTCTGTGTGGTACACCAAGGACCAGCAGGGGTCCAAGGTCTCAACGCGGGGTCGCTTGTGTGCCTTTATCGGCATCTCCCCGTGGTCAAAGGCATGGCGTTTTTGGGACCCTGCTCGTCGTCGCATTGTTGAGTCACGCGACGTGCTTTTCTTTGAGTCCCTCACCTACTGTGCTCTCACTTCGATCACGTCGCTATCCGACACACACGTTCCTACGTGTGAGGTTTCTCGACGGATGGGGGAGTCTGTGCTTGCAAGCACCGCTCGCTAGGCTGATGTGTTCGTTCGAGCTCCCTCCAGTTCTTTGGCTCTTGATGACCCAACGATCATCGCTATCGGTCCAAAGATCTCTCCAGCCCCGTCGGCTTCTACCCGTGTCCCCTCGCACCCCACAGGTACTGATGATCGTGTACTTGTGCGTACTCCTATGACCGTGTCCATGTCCGCCGGCACTCTTGCCTTTGTGCGTGGACCTACCTCACTTGCTCCTACTATGACATCGAGACCCGTGTCTCCCACACCCGCATCTCCACGCACGACATCACCAGCTCCCTTGCCTCAGCCCTCCCCAGCTACGATTGTGCCCGTTCCTGAGCCTAAGGTGTGCCCCTCGAGCCCGGGTTACTCTCGTGAGCCTGGCGGTCATCTTCGGCCATTGGACTTTGAAGCTTAGCGAGTCTCTGGTCCCGCACCTATGCGCTCCGCTCGTAGCATCGTGAGTGGCGATCCCGGCACAAAGGACCTAGGCCTGAGTGTCCACACTGAGCATACAAAAGTACATCCAGCGTGTCCCATAGGGCACGACCTCATCACTCGCGAGTTTCATATCGCTTGTGATATAGCTGCCGATCTTGTGGTCGTCAGACCTACCACTGAGGCATGCACTCTTGTCACACAGAGCTCTCCCTCTATGGTGCTTGACCCGGGCATCCCGAGGGAAGCTCTCTCGTCACAAGATGCTGACGCTTGGCGTGCTGCCTGCGAGAATGAGCTTTGCGCCATCCGAGAGCACGGAGTTTACGAGCTAGTCGACCTTCTACCTGGGAGGAAGGCTATTCAGGTCAAGTGGGTCTTTTGCAAGAAAGTGAAGCCGGATGGCTCACTAGAATTCTACAAGGCTCGCTTCGTCGTCAAGGGGTACTCTCAGATTGAGGGCATCGATTACACTGACACCTTTAACCCTGTCGGCTGCATGACCTCAGCTCGAGCTCTGTTCGGTGTAGTGGCTCAGTATGACTGGGAACTGCACCAGATGGATGTGAACAATGCGTTCCTCCATGGTTCTCTGGATGAGGAGATTTACGTGGCTCAGCCACGTGGCTTTGAGGACGGTGACAAGTTCTGGCGCTTGCGCAAGTCCTTGTACGACCTCAAGCAGTCTCCTCAGTGTTGGAACCAGGAGATCACTGGCACCCCAACTCGTGCGGGATATGTCCAGAGTAAGGCAGATCCCTCTCTCTTCATTCGACAGATGCTCGAGTGATTCACCGCCATCCTGGTCTATGTCGATGACCTTCTGATCGCGTCTCCTTCACTGGAGGTCGTGAAGGAGGCCAAGGCTTTCCTCTTGACTACCTATAGGATGAAGAACCTTGGTCTTAGAGCGGTGTTTCTTGATATGGAGATCGTGCGAGACCGCAGACGTCGTACTCTACTACTGCATCTGGCCCGATACGCACGTGTTGTGGGGGAGCGCTTCAGCAAACTCCTCGATGTAGTGCCCATGGCTTCCACACCTCTCACGCCTGACGGGCAGGATGTCCTAAAGGTGGACGATCCCACACAGCTTGAGGAGACAGTGGATGTGACCATGTACCTCCGTCTCATCGGATCTCTAATGTACCTGGCCACTACCACACGTCCTGACATCGCATTTACCGTCAACCTCCTTGCTCAGTCCTCGTAGGCTCCACATGTTAAAGCCCTTCACGTAGTTGTGCGAGTGGTGCGGTACGTGGCCTCCACACCGTACCTTGTGCTTCGTTGCAACAACCAGAATGCTCTTGCCATTATGGAGAACTCTGGTGTCTTTCATGCTCGCACAAACCACATTGCGGTTGAGCATCAACTTGTGCGTGATCTAGTGGAGCGAGACGTGATCTCCATCATTTGGGTTGGCATTCACATGCAGCGTGCTGACTTCTTGACAAAGGCACTAGCACGCGGAAAGTTCATGGTGGCCATTCGTTCTGTTGGACTTCGTCCCTTGCTTGAGAGTGGTTGAGTGTGGGGTGTGTCTGTGTCCGTGTCACATTTGTCGTTGCACTCGTTGTTGTACTCGTCTCAGTGCTGCACGTGTCTGGACAAGCGTACCATCGGGTCATGGGGAGTGTTGTAATTTGTGATGTTCCTGTCGACCTGTACAGTTTACTATGACCAGTCGGTTGTGCCCATACTCGTGCAGATCCCTGATGCGGACCCTAGTGGTACTGGTGCGTCATCTGGTGGTGGACGACCAACTTGGAGCTGACCGACGACCGTTCCAGAGCTCTGGACGTTACCCGGGACCTTCTGCACTTTTTCTTTATCGATGGACTGGCTGTTGGCCCAATTTGCATGTTTTTGCATTGTGTGTCCACCGTTTCTTGCCGGATGCATGCATGTGACCAGTCGTAGCGTCTGGTTTTGATCCTGCACGTCTAGGTTCAGACAACGTAGCGTCGTGGCATGTCTTCGTAGAGTTATGGCCAAAACAGTGGTTTTGGGCCGGTTTAAGGACAGATCTTGCACCGCCGCGTGGGACACCCGCCGTGCTCCGCGGCAGGCACTTATGCCATGGACCTGTCATTTCTCATTTCTCTCTGCAAATACTATTGAAGCATTCTGACACTTTGCCTTGTGTCTCCTAGCCAGACTCTTGCTGTTGTGTGCACGACTTCTGAATGTCGTCACCGTCTGACCAGGCACTGACGCCTTGTCGACGGCTGTGTTGCTAGGAAGCTTCCACACATCGTCTCAGGATTGGCTGTGTGGCGTGACATGTCTAGACTTGGGGCCACAGTGGTGCAAGTTGCACATCTTTGTGAGGGGAAATTTTCACTCAAAACTAAGTGCTAGCACTGCAAATCAATGTGAGCAATGATTGAGTTCACAAGAAAATGGATTTATGAGATATGCCTCCTACACTACCACTGCGAAAATGTTACTACCCACTGGGATGAAAAAAGGAGCTGGAGCCGTGGTGTTGCATGTTCTTGTGAACTGACGAATACGTAAGTGATCTCTCGACTCTTTGTTCTTGTGTGGGCTACCACCTGTTCTAGCGTTTCTGTGGCTCATTGACCACTGTCTTGCCTGGTGGCCTCCTAGAATGCAGAGGACGTCTACCGTGCGGCTCTAGTTTGTCTGTGATGCTCCATTGATATTGGATTACTGTATGTAAAATGTGGGATTCATTTGTTGGTTCAGACCTGGGCACTAGGTGGTCCGTACCGGTGTCGCAGGAGAACCATTGGTGCTTGTTGAGGATGTTCTGCATCGGCTGCATCTTGCCGGCAGGGAATGAGAAGACCCCCTATAGCAACGCCTCGTGTGAGAGCACACACTGTGAGGAACAAAACGTGACAGACTGCTTGAAACAGTAAAGAGACGGCAAAGATACGCGTGAAAGAGCAAAAGCTGAGAACAAACAAGCACACTTGTCGGACGTACTCTCGCCCACAAACGTGCGTGGAAGCACAACTCTAACCAACCAGTGGAAAATAGCCCAACCCATGTAGAGGTTGCTAAACAACAGCTGGCAAGAACCCGACAGTCGTACCAACTCCTCGGCAATCCCAATGACAAGAAGAAAGAAGCAAGTGGTCCATAAACAGAAACTTTATGTAACTTGGTCATGAACAAGTACACATTGTAGGCAGCTGTGGTTGCTGTAGTGCGCAAGCAAGCAAGCGAGCAAGCTAAGGGAGAGACACCATGGATCGGTTGGGGCAAGCTCACATTGTTGATTTGTGTGGCTTCCACCCATCACGAGCGACGACGCAGTGATTATCCATACATCCAGTACTGGTGGTATGGAGTAGTGTTACTGGAGAGCACGACGACATGATCCATGATGCGGACGCATCTGGCGCCAGGGCACCGAAGAGTGGTGGCTCCGTGCACTAGCAGCTGCCAGACAACTGCCACGACATCCCAGGTGCTTGCCGGGGTCCTTTCCGGATTTCTTTGCAGACGGTAGAGTTTTCTCGCTGGACTGGCTCTCAAGCCCGATTTGCATGTTTTGCATTGTCTGTCCACCAATTGATGCCAGACTTGTGCGTGTCACCAGTTGTAGCATCTAGCTCAAGATTTTGCATCTCTAGGCTCAGACGGTGGTGCGTTTGGATACCTGTGCACAGGTTTATGGCCAAAACAGTGGTTTCGGGCCAGATTTAGGACAAAATGACACTGCGCGTGCCTCACTTGCCGTGAGCCGTAGCAAGTATTTGTGTTGTGTTCTTTTTAGTTGTCATCTCTCTCTGCATGTGTTTGATTTATTAAAGCACATTTCACGCTATTTGTGTTGCCTAGAAAAACCCTTGCCGTTTCGCGTCCGACCTGTGTTGACGCCGCGACCTGACTGAGCGATAATGCCTAGTCTGTGGCAAGCGTGCTAGGAAGCCTCCTAGCAATCTCATTTTGTTATCAAAGCAAACAAGCCACAGCTCGTTGTGCTGTGTAGCAGAGATGCAACAACAGTAGCAGTAATGAGTGGAAGCAGCGGCAGCCACCCATAGTAGCACCAGCAGATCCTGGAGGGACCCACCACGACTACGTTGCAGTGGGGCGGTGGAGGCAACAGAGACAACGGCGGCAGCTGAAAGCAACAACAGCCATAGCAGCAACATCGGCGGGAAGCACCTGCAGCTGAAGCAGCTACGGGCAGCAGCCACTACAGTAGCAGCACCAAGTGGCAGCAACACCCGTGTCTGGTCACTGGTCTGTACACACACAAAATGAAAAGGAAGAAGCATCTCGCAGCAGCAGCTTGCGGTGGCTACGAGCAGCGGCAGCACACAGCGGCGACAGAAGCTTGCAGCAGTGGCAGCATCAGCGGCCGCGAGCTGCACCAACCGGAGTAGTAGTAGGAAGTAGTTGTAAAAGCATTCGCGGCTGCAGCAACGGGCAACGGCCGCACCAGCAGCGGCAGAAGCAGGTACCTGGAGCAGCAGCCGCAATAGCAGTGCCAACAACCGCAACAGTGGTGAGCAATTGTAGTAGCATTCGCAACAGCAGTAGTAGCAGCAGTAGCAGCAGTAGCAGTAGCAGTAGCAGCAGCAGCAGGCAGTAGCTGTAGCAGCAAGCAGCAGCAGCAACAGTTGCTGCAGCAACCGCAGCAGCAGTTGCTGCAATAGCTGCTGCCGTCGGGTTTGAGGGGGAACCGACGCGAGGGACCCCGCCGGGGGAGGGGGGTCCCGTCGGTCGGGCCCGTCGTGCCAACGGAGGGCGCGACAGAGCGTTGGCCAAGCGCCGGCGCTTGAGCTGGCTCGTGCCAGCCAAACGCCGGTCCCCCCGCCGGCTGAGAGGGGCAGGGGAGGCCGACGGGCGGCCTCCGACCGGCTGCACGGGAGGGGGAGAGCGAGCCTCCCCCTCCACTGCGCTCACCGCGAGGGTTGAGCCAGACCACAACAAAAAAAGGGGGGGACGAGGTTTCCTCTAGTGGGGCACCGAGCGAAACCCCGGGAAAAGGTATCCAACTGGCACTGAGTGTTCGGTGACCCAAACCACACAAAAACAAAGGGAACAAGGGGGGCCCACAAGTGGGGCACCCGAGAAAAAAAGGGGGTTGGCCGAGGTCACAATCGTCAGTTGGTAACGATGACCGATGTAGCAGCAGCTGCTGCTGCAGCCGCAGCGGCACAACCAGCAGCATTACCAGCCGCAGGAAGTGTGGCGGAGACCACCGTCGTCGGCGTTGACGGCGGCCGCAAGCATCAGCGGCAGTGGCAGCAACACCGAAGGCAACTTGAGGTTGCATATCATGCTAGCCGTGCAATAGCATCATAGCAATCGCGTAGCAGTCGCACAGTAGCGCACCACTAGCATGGTAGTGGCCATCCTCGTGATGGTGTTGTAGCACGTCTGAGAGATTGTGCTTCGATCGCACACCTCTCCCTGTGGCCTTGTGCCAGCAAGAACAAGTATTGTGTGCACTCACCCACACCAAGCTCCTAAGATGAGTAGACTGGCGGGGCAGGGAGCGCAGCCGGCGCCGTGGTTGTCACCGACATTACATGCATGCGAGACGCCGCTTCCACAGTGGCAGTTGCAGCCGTGGCACACGCCTCACGCGTCTAACGGTTTTGCTTGTTACTTCTGCGGCAATGGGCACCATGGCTGGCACCAGTGTCGCCAGCGCCCCGTCAGGTGGCGACCACCCTGGATACGTTCCCGCCCTTTTTCTTCACCATCCAACTCCGAGGCGTTGTCGGCCGACACAATGGCACCCCTCAGTGGAGCTATGGCGGTGTTGTATGCCGAGCTCCAAGGTCTGAAGCGCATGGTGCAACAGCTGACAGACCATGTGGTTTTCGAGCGGGCCGTTGCCACCATGCCCCTACAAACAGCTACATCTTCCTCCTTGCCATCCTCACCTCCGTCAGTCTCATCACCTGTTGATTCCACGCCTCCCAACCTTAGCTCCACATCTGGCGTCCTCCGCTCTGTGCTGGATTCAGTTGGAGTCATCGTGACCGTTGACCCCCCCGCTTCTATGGTAGTCCCTTCAGCTTGCAGTCATCACGCTTGCACTCGGCACGCGAGGCAGCGGACGACACGTTTGGCGAGACGTGCCCAGGAGGCATCAACAGTCGTAGTAGTGGCAGACGTCACCACTAAGATGACTCTCTCATCCCCACTCACAGGGTTGGTGCAGCATCCCTTCGCAGCTTCTACCAGTGCATCGGTCGAGGGGGGATGGAGTGTCTGCCGATGACCACCGGAGAGTACAGGAGGGATGCGACAACTGGTGCTTCAGGTCAGGGCGGTCTCAGTGAGGACGAGACATCGGAGGAGTGGTCTGACATGGAGTCGGAGACGGATGAGTGATCTGACACGCAGTTGGAGGGAGACGTAGAGATTGCGATGGAGAAAGAGACTGTAGTTGACGTAGTAGAGACCACAGCCATAGAGGCAGGTGTGGCAACAGTAGTGGATGGGGCAGTAGTAGCAATGGCGGTGACAGCCGACACATGTGGAGCAAACGTCCAGGCGGTGGGTGTGTCAACAACCATCAACGTCATGACAGTAGTAGCAGTTGCAGTCAATGCTACTGACAAGACAGACAATGGACACCCTTGTTGATGCAGATACCACGATGGTCATCGCTCCTGTAGCAGCCAATACGGCCTCTGCAAGGTTAGACGCTCCCTCACGCACATCATCAGCCATTGCAGGTACACATGCGGAGGGGGTACGCGAAGAGGCACGAGACGTCGAGGTTGTTAGCATTTCCGCTATGGTCGGTGCCATTGCGGTAGCTGTCTGTGGAGGCGCAGCCATCGCGGAGGACACAGCTCGTGTAGTAGCTGATGCACCAGCAGCCGAGCGGGCCCCTGCTCTTGAGCATTTACACTCTGCGCTTCGGGACCAGGAGGATGCAGTGGCACGTGCAGACAAGCACCTACATGATCTCATGCTTGACCTACGTCCAGTGAGCACACGTTGGAGTACCGCAGACGCTGTGGGTCGTCGGTTAGCACCAATAGATGTTGAGGATGTGTACACAAGCCTTGAGGCTATTGAGTGGATGTTTCACGGTGCGGTGTGGAGACGGTCGGACTTGCGCCGGCAGTTGGAGGAGGTGATATCAGTCGATGCTTCAGTAGCGATGACCCGTGCGGGAGCAGACGTTACCGTGACCCACACTATTGACAGTTGAGTGGCGGTTGTATCCACGGCATCAGCTGAGCCTACAGTAGTCACCCCGGCAGGCGCATCTACCATGGAGGATGCAGAGAGAGCTGCAAACCTCCGGCTCATGGCTGCCCTGACCAGCACCGCTGACACCATGGCGGTTCCAGCCGCCGACACACCTACACACGTCCGATCTGTTGTTCTTGTACCCGAGCGCCTGTGCTCTGCGGTCCACGAGCAGGAGTTAGCTCAAGTGGAGGCGCACGTGGAGGGTCTCATGGTCGAGCTCCGACAGGCTAGTAGCCGTTGTTACACTACGGAAGTTCCAGCATGACACGCTGCCAAGGAGTACGTGGAGGATGTGTACACGCGTCTCAAGGCAGCTGATAGGTCTCTAAAGGATGCATGTCGGGGACAGGCAGACGTTCAGCGGTAGGTGGACGATTGGTTGCGCTGCAGGGGTTGGGAGGAGCCTTGGCACATTGTACAGACTCCTAATGATGGCAAGGATGCAGTAGAGGTAGATTCATTGACGGATGCCGACGTCCGACCAGCAGTCAACGGCCGAGTGAGAGGTGTGTCAGCAGCAGCCGGTGCCTCCACATTGGTACCTCTTGCTGATGCAAACGTTGTTTATACCGACACGTTGTCTGGTGTTGACGTCCCACCAGTGGCTGGCGTCCAAACGATTGGACAGCTGATCTATGCGATGAGGCAGCGAGGCTCCAGGAGGTCGTGGCTCGGGCTGACGCGCACGCGATTCAGGTCCACCATCAGGTTCGTTCTTTGACTGACCGCCTACATGTCGCAAATGCAGCCGCCTGGCTGATAGCCGTAGCAGAGCCTGACGAGCTGTAGACTTGTCTCGACGCTACAGATTCTGCGTGGCGATGTGCAGCTCAGCGACTGGCAGGCATATAGCAGGTGATGCAATTGGAGGAGGCCCTTAGCGCTGCACCAGTCACAATTGTATGTGACGATAGTAGTGAAGACTACAACAGCAACGATGACGACAGTGACGACAACGCTCTGAGGTGAGGCTATGTGCGAGCACATCTGACGAGCATCATTGTCACCCTTACTATTGTCTTGCAGGGGTGTGTGTCCATGGGGGAGATGTGCTCCTTCCTGAGGGATTGTTTTAGACGTAGCCATCAGCCTTGCTTGTACTGTCAGCCTCTGCAACCCAAGGGGGGGTTGGTGTGGGCTTTGGCCTAACACACTTCTGAGGAGAGCGTGGTTAGTTTGTATCCGGCACGATGCTCCGATTGAGGATATGATGGTCGAGATTCGCACACCTGGTGACGTGTACCGGTGTGACGTGGAGTGCCACTGCCTCCATATGGTATGTATGTTCCATGCATGCGAGCAGGTGTGGTCACGACCTGGACCACGGAGACAGGTTTGAGGGTCATAAGGAGACCTTGTTGTTTTGTACCTCTTGTGTACTGTTTGGCACGTGAGTGTGTGGATTATGTGTTGCACGGTCGAGACCCGGGCACTTGGTGGGTTACACCAATGTCATGAGGAGACCTTGCATTGTGATTGGTGTTTATGATAGATAGTGAGTGTAGCCCCTCATTCGTCATTGTGGTGATGGCTGTGTCAGCCAGGGGGAGTTTTGGTTTGTGTAGCTTCCACCCGTCACTAGCGACGACGCGGTGAGTATTCGTATATCCAGTGTTACTGGTATGGAGCACTGTTACTGGAGAGCACGAAGACATGATCCATGATGCGGATGCAGATAGTTCCAGGGCACCGATGAGTGGTAGCTCCGTGCACTAGCAGCTGCCAGACAGCTGCCACAACATCGCACGTTCTTGCCAGGGTCCTTTCTGGATTGTTTGCAGACGCTAGAGTTTTCTCGGTGGACTGGCTCTCGAGCCCGATTTGCATGTTTTGCATTGTCTGTCCACCGATCAATGCTGGACTTGTACGTGTGACCAGTTGTACCATCTGGCTAAGGATTCAGCATCTCTAAGCTTAGATGGTGGTGTGTTTGGATACCTGTGCGTAGGTTTATGGCCAAAACAATGGTTCTGGGCCAGTTTAAGGACAAACTGGCACTGCGCGTGCGTCACTTGCCGTGAGCTGCAGCAGGAATTCATGTTGTGTTTTTGTCAGTTGTCATCTCTCTCTGCATGTGTTCTATTTATGGAAGCGCATTTGACACCGTTTGTGTCACCTAGACAAACCCTTGCCGTTTCACGTCCGACCAATGTTGACGCCGCGAGTTGACTAAGAGCTAACGGCTAGTCAGTGGCAAGCGTGCTAGGAAGCTTCATGGCAATCCCATTTCACGTTACGTAAAGTGATTGAAGCACAAGTCAGTGAGAAAGTAACGAGCAAAGTGCTGAACGCCAGTTGACCGGGCCACCCACGCGAGTCACTCGATGTGGGGCCCGGACGCCACCCTTGGATTGAACCCGACCTTGGAGCAAGCGAGCTCCATGCGGTTTCTCACACACTGGCATAAGCTGGATGTGTGGTCCCGAGGGATAAGCAACCTGGCTCACTAAGCTAGAAGCATGCAACTATGTAAGAACTCAACCACATCACAAGTGTATGGGGTGCATGCACTCCTACAAGTATGTGAGAACCTGCTAGGAAGCTACCTAACCTTACTATTGTTGACGTAGCGACACTGTACAGTCAACTGGCGCACTAGCAAGCAAGCAAGTGCAAGAAACAGCAAGAGTCAGGCTAGGGAGATGCGCAAAGTTTCATAAGCTCCAATAGCTAAGCAATGCAAAGAGAGTGAACAAACGATAGGTTCACTGCATGAATACCTACCGCGGCGCACGGCGGGTGTCGCACGCGGCAGTGCAAGGTCTGTCCTAAAACCGGCCGAAAAACATTGTTTTGGCCGTAACTCTTCGTAGACAAGTCAGAACGCTTTGCCATCTAAACCTAAACGTGCAGGATCTTGAGCCAGACGCCATGACTGGTCACATGCATGCATCCGGCATGAAACGGTGGACACACAGTGCAAAACATGCAGATCGGGCCCACGGCGAGTCTACCGATGAAATCCTACAGGCTACAGGAGAACTACAAAAGGTCTTAGACATCATCTAGGACTCTGCGGCGGTCATCGGTCAACTCCAAGTAGGTGTTCCATCTCCAGAAGACGCACCGCCGCCACCTGGGTCTGCATCAGGGATATGCACGGGCATGGACACGGCTGAGTGGTCACAGCAAACTGTACCGGTCAACGGGAACGTCACAAATCATAACACTCCCCCAAGACCTGATAGTACGCATGTCCATACGCGTGAAGCATGGAAACTAATGGAACGAGTGCAAAAACAGTTGCCATACAAACACAGACATGCCTCTCACTCAACCACTCTTAGGCAAGGGGCGAACCCCAACAGAACAAATGGTCATTAGAAACTTCCCGCGAGCCAATGCCTTCATCAAGAAATCAGAAACGCCAGGCCTTAGACCGTGGGGAGATGCCTACAAAGGCCCACAAGCGACCCCTTGGGGAGACCTTGGACCCCTGCTGGTCCTCAGCATACCACACAGAAGCCACGGACCCCCAGACATGAGCGAGGCAGAGATTGGCACGGTGGCAAAATCAGAGCTCATACGGTGTAACGTGGTCCGGAAGGGGACCGTGGGGGAGGCGGTTCCAGACCCACTTCATGTAGGCGAATCCTTCAAATGCAAATGATTCTAGGAGATCGCACTCAGACCGCATAGCACGAACCGCATCCTCCATGGTGTGCTTCCACCGCTCAAAGACACCATTCTGCTGAGGAGTAGTAGGAGTGGAAACCTGGTGAAAAACCACGTGCTTGGCAAAGAAGCTGTCCATCTCGCCCAGAAACTCATCAACACAATCTGAACGGAATGTGTGCAGCATGTGGCAAGACTTACACTCAGCCATCACTAGCTTGAGACAAACAACGAGGGTGGCATCACTCTTGTGGCACAGGCTGTAGACCCACCGCATCCGTGACGTATTGTCCCCGATCGGACAAAGACGCGACAGGGAGAGAACCGAGAAGGTCCGAATGGACCAACTCGAAAGGGCGAAGAGCTCAAGAACGGGAGTTATGGTAGCTGCAGTGATGCATCTTACCCTGAGCGCAGAATAGAGGCCACGTAAGACCGAGTGCGGCCTCTGTCTGAATGAGCTTTCACATAGTGTCAGAGCCCACATGACACAGGCGACAATGTAGCAATCTCTCGTGCTCAGCAGAGAGAACACTAGTGACAAACACACGAGCGGTAGGGGAAGGGGAGCAAGGAGAAGAAGAGATTTGAGAGACACGATACAGGTCATCCACGACGGTGGCACGAAGAACAACGGTACGAGTATCAACAACGGCCACAGTTGTGAAGTCTGTAGTGTGCTGCAGAGAGAGTCCCATCAGTGTGCAGGCATGCACAGAAAGCAAGCTGAGCTCAAAGTCAGGCACAAAAAGCACCTCAGAAAGATACAGGGGGTCAGACGAACCATGAAATCACAACACCCCAACACCCTGGACCAACAACGACTTACTAGAGCCTTTGCAAACGGAGCAAACAGATGCAACATGACCGAGGACAACGAGGTCACTACGATGATAGGTCATGTGGTGAGTGGCACCAAAATCCATGATCCACGTGCCACTACAATCACGACCGGAGGACGTCCCTGTGCAACGGGCGATGGAACACTCAGCCGTAGACGGGCGCTGAGCAACATGTGAGGAGGTACGATAATGGGCACAAAGGTTAGATTCAAGAATGCAATCGGTACTATCAGGCCCATCATCATCACATGCCATATGTGCCCCCCCACACGAGTCATCTCAAGCTACAAGAACAGACGAACAAACAGTATGTGAACCACCCGACTGTGATGACACACTCGTACCTCCTTGAAAGCGAAACACTAGAAGGTGACGTAGCTCAGTGATGGTGCGATCACCTGAGTCTAGGTCGCCACTGCTCACCGGGAGGGGAAGCGGGAACTACGGTGGGAACTGTTACGGGACCTAATGCGATCCTAGTTGTTGTGCGACCGGAGGTTGTGCTGCTTGACGCGGACCACAGTGCGTGGGCAGCCTGAAGACTACGAGTAATCCGCGCCCAGTCGAGTGGCTGCTGGCATTCGGTGTAGCGATGAGCGCCTCCACAGTTGTAGCTGTGAACAACACGTCCTTTGCTACTGCCCGGTGAGTACTACTTCTGTGACTGTTGCTATCCCGAACTACACCTCTTTTTCCCCTTCTTCCCCTGTACTGCTACTACCGCACCTTGTATATGAGTTGGGATAATTGGGGTGGAAAGGGAAGAGGAGGATGTGCCAGAGGATGGAGGCGCCGACTGCGAGAAGGGCGTCAGTGGCGATGCGATGACCGTTACAACAAGGGGACTCTCTTGATGTGCCACGGCTGCCTCACAGGCAGAAGTCACCTAGAGGAAAAGCTAATGTGCCCAAGGAAGAAGCTGAAGGGAGGTGGAGAAGGGCTCAAGCACGGCATCGTTGTACCTTGTGAAGAGGTCTGCGTGCTCAAGACAAACTCCAAGCATGATCATGCGGAGTGCCCATAGTTGTGTACCTCCTGAGGTCCCAAGGCACGTGTAGATGCGCATGGCCCGCCGCTAGTATTTGGTTGTGGGTTCGGCAGGTTCGTGACAAAGGGAGTGAAAGGTGTAAATGTGAGCCGCGTGGGTGGCGTGCATCTCTATAGCAAGCATGGACAATGCCAGACCCTAGCCCTCACGTGGATCAACACCCGCGCCTGTGCTGACCTCTCAAAGGAACGGCAAATGTCCATGACTGTCTTGTGCGGCACAGGGTAAAGGAATCCGCGTTCACCCTGTGCACGACCTGTAACCGAGTACAGACTATGATAGTAGAGTCATACTCCTTCTGAAGTGGCCTAGACCTGGAAAAGAACCTCCCCGCAGTCAAAGCCGTCCTTGTTGACATATCGTGGAAGTAGTTTCTCGAAGGCCTTGGGTTACCGCTCCGTAAGGAGAGAAACCAGAGGCTGAGAAGGACAAGGAATGGGGAAGACACCAAAACAAGGAAAGTCGGTGGGGTAGCTAGGGTAGAAATCAGGCAAGGATCGGATCTCGGGGAAAAAGGAGCCAGATGTGTGGGGGGGCCAAGAACTCGTCTTAAGCTGGCGAAGACACTCCTGAAGCACGCGAATCTCACTCTCGTGAGTACCATCCTCCATACCTGGCATGTCAGGGTCCTCGTCCCAAGGATCAAGAGGTGGCGGGTCGCAACCTGCTCTTGTCATCGGTACAGATGCTGAAAACTGTGTAGAGGGTATGACACCGTCCACTCCCTTGGAAGTCTGCCATGGGGCTGTGGATTGACCAGGAAGAAGCTCAGTGAGCGTACGGATGGTGTCAGTCTACTACTATTGTAGACGACGCATCTCATCCTGCTGGCTCCGTAGGTCCTCAATAGCCTGCGAGTGTGGGCTCATGATCCCTGAAGAGGAGGAAGAGGGATCTAGTGGTCCTATGCCTTTTGTCACCTGTCGGAGCCATGCCAGGGCTCAGTATGGGCCGAGATGTCAAACTGGTTGGATTTCACAACAATCAGCGTATCGCAACCAACAACAGCACTAGATACAAGGGTGGCCCGCAGAGTAGACACGACGTCAGGGGATGAAGAAGAGGCTAACTCTGCAGCTGATGCAGCTGGGGATGTAAACCGACGTGAAGTAGATACTCTAAGTGCTGCTACTGCAGAGGATGGTGCTACTACACGAGGGGCAGCAAGATGATGCTGCTGACAATTTCTATGGGAAACAGGTTAGCTTACCGAGGATTGGAGAGGTTGGTGATCGCGTGGTGGCGCAGTGGCCAATTCAGTCTGCGCCGTCGGAGAGTCGTCTGTAATAGATTGGCAGTGGGCCGCGTAGTCTCCGGCGTCCTCCCAAGCGTGGTAGCCGGCAGGATTGTAGTCCTCTCCAGGGTGATACCCCGGACTGCTACGACAAATCCTCGACCACACCTCTCGCTCGGCCCTCTTTTTGTAGTACACGACCTCGTCGTCCATACGGTCATTCTCACGTGCAGCTTTGGGCGATGTGGGGATCGGATCTGTTGGAGGTAGGGACGCCAGAGCGCCGAGTGTTTCGCTGCCCAGCAGGCAGCCTGCAAAGGTAAGGGGTGTACCAAGGTGGTAGAGCCACTGCTACTACTGCTAATACCACAATGTGGCGCGTGCGGGAGATGGTGAACTATCGGCTGAGAGAACCAGCGTAGGCTATGGGGGCAGCTGTTGTGCAGTTAATGAGCCGACCGTAGCATGGCCGAGGCTTGAGAGGAAGGGCGGCGGTGAAGCCGATGCCATCATTGTAGTTGTGCTGTGCAAGAGATTGCAGCACCAAGAGTTGGTGCAAATGCGTGGCTGTAGTGGTAGAGGCAGTTGTCGTAGTCATTGCGTGGTAAGCGTGCGCACGGAGGTCGAAGCACGGTTAGTGACATGGGGTGATAGACGGCTGCAGAGAGAAGCCCACACTGTAGTCACAGCTGCGATGTAAACAAGGTGAGCGCATCACGCAACTCGTGGGTGCAGAACGTGCAGTTACGAGAGTGAGGGGAGGTGTTAGAGAGGTGCGAGTGCCATAGTCGTTGCTGCAAAGTGCACGAGGTGTTCGAACCACGTAAAAATGTGGGTACTAAGATATGCGGCTGCTAGGGTGTAGGACGGCGTCTGAGAGATCCCATGGCCGCAATCGCAACTGCATTGTGCATGGAGTCACCGCACCACACAGCTTGTGGGTTCAATGTGTGCGGCTGCAAGGCGTGAGCACATGCGGATGCTGAAAAAGAGAAGCGGCGAGCGTGGCCACAGCGTGGTCAACGTGCGTGCGGATGCCGAGGAATGGCCAAGGGTGAGAAGGCGGCAGTGGAGAGGAGCTAATGTAGTAGTACGTACCTGGCTTGCGCGGCATCACCCGCCACGTGGGTGTGACCCATCAAGGCCTCAGGAGAGTCCCAAAGAGGAATGTACCCTCCTGCTCTGATACCCGAAGGCAGCTGTGGTTGCTGGAGTGCACAAGCAAGCAAGCAAGCAAGCTGAGGGAGAGACACCATGGATCGGATGGGGCAAGCTCACGATATGTGAAGTGAGTGAAGCACAATTCAGTGAGTAAGTACCGAGCGAAGTGCTAAACGCCGGTTGACCGGGCCACCTACGCGAGTCTCTCGATGTGGGGTCCGGACACCACCCGGGGATCGAACCCGACCCTGGAGCGAGCGAGCTCTAGGCGGTTTCTCACACACTAGCACAAGCTGGATGTGTGGTCTCGAGGAATCACCAACCTGGCTCAATAAGCTAGAAGCATGCAAGTATGTAAGAACTCTACCACATCACGAATGTATTGTTGAAATAGTATGCACCTTGTCCACTGCCTAGCTGGCTAGCTACACATACAGACAAGGCATGCACTGCTCTATGGAGTCTGTCCCCTTGGTCTGTTCTGAGATGGGCCAGGAATGCACTTCCCATAATGGGTATGTCCCCTGTGGCTCATCATAGGAACCATACCTCTTTGGCTTGGTTGAATAGGCACCGGAGTCTCCAACAAGAGGTTGCGGATTCAGACCCCGCGACGGCCGCAATTTTCTTTGTGGCCAAAACTGGGACAGGAAGCTTCTAGGAAGCTTACTAGAGCCTGCCTTGAGGATGACACTTGGCGGTCTAAGGACGCGCCAAGTAGGACTGTAGGTTGAGGCTGGCTCCAGTGGAGCCACTACAAGNTGAGATGGGCCAGGAATGCACTGCCCATAATGGGTATGTCACCTGTGGCTCATCATAGGAACCATACCTTTTTGGCTTGGTTGAATAGGCACCGGAGTCTCCAACAAGAGGTTGCGGATTCAGACCCCGCGACGGCCGCAATTTTCTTTGTGGCCAAAACTGGGACAGGAAGCTTCTAGGAAGCTTACTAGAGCCTGCCTTGAGGATGACACTTGGCGGTCTAAGGACGCGCCAAGTAGGACTGTAGGTTGAGGCTGGCTCCAGTGGAGCCACTACAAGCAGAAGTTTTAGCAAAGCTCTGCAAGTATAAAAGCATGTACCTTGCATGCATCCATTTACAGTTCTTGCCTTTAAGACTCCTCACAGAGTGTCCAACCAAAGGTAGACACTAAAGACCAACATGTGGACTTCGTGAGATTGCAAACCAAACGAACCTAAAATGTGGATCCCTCGTTCGAGGGTGATATGTTATCTTGGTTGCAATACTAAGAGCGGTTGGCGGCCTCCCATGTCGGGACCCGTTTTCTAGACCATTGCTATCCGGTGCATTGACAAAGGGTTATGGGCCCACACTTCTGGTTCTAAGGCACGCTTCCAAGACTGACTAGCGCGTGGTCTTGCAGGGCGCACAGGTACAACAGGGACACGAAGATCGGACGGCTTTGATCTACTCCATTGGCTCCATCGGCTTCTTCAGGTAGGGTGCGCACATGTGGCGGACTAGGGGACGAGGAACAGCTCTGTCCATGTTGGACAAGACCCTCAAGCCCCAACAGGATTAACTTCTACCCCATTTTAGAAGGTGGTACGACCCCGAGTCCGTTCTCTCACGACGGTATCATCGCCTTAGGCGATCATCGGCGGGAGGGGTATGCAACGGAACCAACTACACCTTTGACAATGGTCGCAGTCAGCAGCCTCATCAGCCTCATCGGCCTCAACGAAGCAGAGTAGTAGCAAAGCAGAGAAGACAAGCAACCGTAGGAAATGGCGGATCCGACTCAAGCCCGCCTTGAGGCAGGTATGTCCAAATTCACGGGGACAGGGTTTCCCTTGTGGAAATGGCAGTTTGAGACTGTCATGAATGTGCGTGGCTACCTCGACATCCTAAAAGGGACCGAGACAGCACCCGCCGATGCGACTGTGACGACGCATGTGGCTGACCTTGCAGCATGGACAATGAAGAACAGCATGGCTCTCGCCATTCTTGTGACGTCCATCAATGAGACTCAACACTCCCACATCACAGGATGCACGTTGGCTACCGAGGCCTACACAAAACTCGCACAAGTGCATCAATCGAACGCCCTAGCAAACTGACTCTTCATCTTCCAAAGGTTGATGTCGATGAGGGTGAGCGAAGGAGAATCGATACCCGCATTTTTGCAGTCGTTCAACAACGTGCTGCAAGAGGTCCAACAAATGGAATGGAATGTTGACTCCAATATGCGTGCCATGATCCTTCTAATGGCGCTGCCGGAAAGTTGGGGGTCCTTGATCACCATTTTTGGCGGTTGGAAGGAGGCAGATCTGACGTATGAGGCTATCGCCGGACACGTCCGCAACGAGTCCATGCGACACAGTGGCAGTGAGGCAAGCATTTCAGCCTATGCCTCTCGCTTGGGTGGACAAGCTGGAAGCTCTCGCTCTAGTCAAGGCAACACCGGAAGCGGTGGCGGTGGAGGGCAAGTCAATGGTGGCGGGAAGGGTTCCAAGAATCCTGGCAACTGTCACAACTGTGGCAAGGCTAGGCACTAGGCTAGGGACTGCCGTAGTCCCAAGAAAGAAGGCAAGAACAAAGGTGGAAAGGAGAAGAAGGAGCTCACCAACATGATGGCTAGGGGGCTGCCCATGAAGGGCGCAGCGATCCTTAGGCCCGGGGTATTCGCCCTTGACTCGGGCACCAACCACCTTTCATCAAAAGAGAAGGTTGGATTTGTCTCCATGGCCGAATCTGTCATGCGCATCAAGTGTGCAAACGACGGCGTCGTCCAAGCCATGGGCGAAGGGGACAAGGTGATCACATTCAACGTGAATGGTGCAGAGAAGGCGGTCAACCTTCAAAAGGTGGTGTTCATGCCCCGTGTCACAAATCACGACAACAACATGACAGTGGTGTTTACCAACAAGGAAGCGGTCGCCCTAAAAAACGAGGACATCCAGATTTTGTACGCCAAAGACGATCTCATGCTTCAAGTTCCAAGAGTCGACGGCCTCTACGTGCTTCAAACCAAAGTCACCAAGGCGTCGGATGAGGGACTCGCATGTGCCACAAAGACAATGGCACCGGAGCCAAAGGATGCACCACCGGCGACCGCTGCGGCCACCACATCAACCAAGGACACTGACGCTGAGCTGTGGCACCGGCGATTTGGCCATGTGGCCAACAGCACACTGAAAAAGATGCAGGAGCAAGAGGTAGTCCGTGGAATGGAATGGTGCACCATGAAGCATGGCGGAGGGTGTGCATTGTGTGAACCATGCCTCCAAGTGAAGGCAAAGAAGAAGCCGTCTCACAATAGACCAAAGGGGACAGACTTCATAGAGCAGTGCATGCCTTGTCTGTATGTGTTGCTAGCCAGCTAGGCAATGGACAAGGTGCATACTATTTCAACAAATCTCTCCCTTGCACCTCCGTCCATCTGTCGCTTACTGGGCTCCATCAATGCCTTGGGGCTCACCCTTCCTCTGCCGCACTCCTCATGCCGAATCCACGAATGCCTACATAGTGCAAGTTGCTCTCCAGCGGCTTGGTCATCCAGTCAGCAAGCATGCTCTTCGTTCCGCAGTGCTGCAAGTCCACCACGTTCTTCATAACTAGGTCACGTGAGTAGTGGTAGCGTATGTCGATGTGCTTCGTTCGCCGGGAGATGATCTCGTCTTCAGCCATCGAGATGGCGCTCATGTTTTCCACGTGTACGACCGTGGCATCCTTCTGTGGCACTATCATTTCGCAAAGTAGGCTGCGCAGCCATTGAGTCTCCTTGCACACCTCAGACAGAGCAACGCACTCTGCCTCAGCCGTGGACACGGAAACACAATCCTGCTTCCTGTTGGCCCATGAGATGGCAGCGCCATTCAAGATGCACACGTATCCAGAGGTGGATTTTCTGACGTCGAGATTTCCTCCCCAATCAGCTTCGGTGTAGCACTTCAGGCAAAGGGGGTCCGTTCCTTCTTGGCCTCCAAGGACGAGGCCCATGTGACGTGTCTTCTGCAGGTAGCGGAAGATGCGCTTGACTGCCTGCCAATGTTGTGGTCCAGGGTTGGCCACGAATCTGCTGACTTGTCCCACATCATAGCACATGTTCGGATGAGTCCCTACCATGGCGTACATGATGCTACCCACGGCGGACTGGTAGGGGATGTCGTGCATCTCCCTTTGTTCTGCTTTGTTGCTTGGCGACATGGAGGCCTTCGGCTTTGTATCGGTCGTCATTGGGGTGCTGACAGGTTTGCAGTCTTCCATGTGGTAGCGCTTCAGTACCTCACCGATGTATTTGGTTTGGTTGAGTTTGATGGTGCCTGCTACTTGGTTGCGGTGGATGGCAATCCTGAGGTAGTACTCGAGAGGACCCATGTCCTTCATCTTGAACCTTTTCCTGAGGTCAGACTGCAGCTCGTCTGATCATGTGCTCGTCTCGAAGACGAGCACATGATCAGATCATCCACGTACAGTGCAACCAACATCAACCCTGTCCCATCATCGCGCACGTACATGCTTGGGTCATTCTGGCAATGCGCGAAGGAGAGGCCGGTCATGAAACCGTCCATCTCTTTGTACCACATCCTTGGGGTCTGTTTCAGCCCATAGAGCGCTTTCACCAACTTGCACACCTTGCCCTTGGGAGCTTCGACTCCTTTGGGCACCTCCATCAGCACTTCCTTGTCAAGCTTCCCATAAAGGAAAGCTGTCTTGACGTCCATCTGGTGTATCTCTAAGTTCTTTGCGACTGCAATTCCAAGGAGAGAGCGGATGGAGGCAAAGGTCATGACGGGCGCAAACATCTCATCGTACTCGGAGCCCGGGCGTTGAGAGAACCCCTTAGCCACTACCCTTGCCTTGAACTTGTCGATGTTGCCGTCTTGCTTCTTCTTCACTCGGAGGACCCACTTGGATCCCACCACGTGGGCCTTGTCGGGTCTATCCACCAGCACCCACGTGTCGTTCTTGGCAATGGAC
>SZWC01010767.1:44627-59747 GCA_023375785.1 Penium margaritaceum | reverse complement strand
ACCAAAGGTAGACACTAAAGACCAACATGCGGACTTCGTGAGGTTGCAAACCAAACGAACCTAAAGTGTGGATCCCTCGTTCGAGGGTGATATGTTACCTTGGTTGCAATACCAAGAGCGGTTGGCGGCCTCCCATGTCGGGACCCGTTTTCTAGACCGTTGCTATCCGGCGCATTGACATGTATGTGGTGCATGCACTCCTAGAAGTATGTGCCCCATTTCATAATGTAACAATACGCAAAATCAGTGTAATAAAGCTCTCCATAGAGTTGGCATTGGTGTTGTGGCCATCACTTGGTGGCTTGATAGTGTTGCCACAACTGTTCGCTCCATGTAGTTTCACAGCTTTGCACCAAAGAGCTTTACTCCAGGTTAATCACCTGCAGTGATGATGTGTGTGTGGGCATAGAGTCAAGAGGTCACTTGCGCGTGTCACAACCACAACCAACACACATAACACTACATGGGAAGTGGTCTCCAAGAGCTCGTCACCGAGAGAACTCACGAGGATGCTTTAGTTGAAGCTGATGCTCTCAATATAGCCGTCGAGCGTCTCGGCATCCCGGCGAGTTAGTGGTGACAACTGCAAAGGTCATCGTGACTGACATGCCAATAACGTCTTGCCGGTGGTCAAAACCCGGGCATTGAGTGGTCTGTATTAATGTCGCGGGAAATCCATTGGTGTTTGTTCATGTTGGTTTGTGTGGCTTCCACCCGTCACGACCGACGCCGATGGATTACCCATATACCCACGTAGGTGGTATATGGTAGAGGAGGGCATGACAACATGACGGGCCTCCGGAGCCCCTCGAGACTTCTCCAACATCTACAACACTACCGGCGAGATGTAATCGATGCGTTTCGGCATCCCTGTTGGCTTGTTGGGAGCTAGGAGAATTTTCTTGATGGGTTGAGACCCGCGTACCCTGTGGACTATACCGGTGCGACAAGGAGACCCGATGGCTGTAGTAGTGCTTCCGATGTTCGGAAGGCCGTTTGTGATGTCTGGACGCTGATTCTGAGTGTTTCTAGCACTGCTTGTATTTTCTCGTGGTCAAGACCCGGGCACTTGGAGGGCTATTCCGGTGCCTCGAGGAGACCACCTTTGTTTCTCTCATGGTGTTAGCAGTGTGTTCTCCCCGCTGACTCGTTTGGGTTCAATGGGATTGACGGGGCCCGGTGCGGCTAGCTGCCGGCGCCCCTAAAGAAGCCTGCTAGGGGCTCATTTGTACTTTCTCCTTGTTCTTCCATCCTATGCGTTCTAGACCTAGCCAATTTCTTGTCGTTTTGCAATTCACTCACACACCGAGCTCATGTTCATTTTTCGCATGGGTATGCATTCCCTAATTATTTTTCAGCTTGGTATCAAAGCATTTTCTCCCACATAGGATCGCCGGCATATTCGGGTTTGTCCATCTCCAAGGGCTTGGTCGTCTACCGCTTGGAGCAGCAGCCACACCTACTGTCGCCACACCTTCTGTTCTTGGAGCATTTTTTTCTCCTTTAGTGGCATCAGCACTCGTCGTAGTCGCAGCTGGTCAGACTCCCTTCTCTGGGCGTTTTGTGGTCGTGCAGCTCGTCCCATCTGATTACACTTGCTGACCCCGACGCTGTGACCTACAAGGGTGACCTATAGTATCTCCCAGTGTCATCCTTCTCCGTGGCTTGGTGTTCAAGACAAGGAGTAGGTGCCCTCTGCACCTATCCACCATCCGGCGCACGAGATGAGTGCACATACATTCGAGCAGTCGCCCTTCGTGTTTGCCTGCTACTACTTTTTCGCATGGGCTTGCATGCCCTAATAAATTTCCAACTGTTCATGATGTTATGCTCTGGGTGCTTCTTTTTTGTGGTCGAGACCCGTGTATTTGGTGGTTAAAACTAATGCCTCGAGGAGACCCCGTGTTTTTGTTTGATATTTTGACAATCCTAAAATTGTTGTTTGGACTTTGTGTGTGCATGGTTTCCACATTGTGCATTTTGCATAGTTTCGAACACCCATAAACATGTTCCGGTGCTTTTTGGATGTCTTTTTCACATGCCTTCTTGTTCTTTTGGTGTTTTTTATTCACACATGCTCATTTGGGCTTGGCAGGCATGATGGGGCCTGGTGGGCTAGTTGTCAGCGCCTCCATGTAAGCCACGCGCAGGCTCATTTGTAGTCTATCCTTGTTAGCACGTTCCACTCTAGGTAGATGTGGCCCAATGCAAGTACCCTTCAGACCCTTCACTCATGTCAGCATTACATGGGCCTGCATGCCGTAAAATTTTCAACTCTCTTTCTACACACACATCGCACATGTGACTGACACACATCGAGCTCTCATCCGCCACAGCCTGGGTGGAGCTGGTGAATTGCGTGGCCGAGACATCTTATCTAGAGTGCAAGGATTTTCCTGCACAGATAGCCTCTGTTGTATTCGACATGGATGTCGTTGAGAGGTTGTTAGTTGTAGTTAGTAGAACATGAGTGCTGACATTGAAGCATGGAAGCATGAGTGTCAAAGTGGTAATATGCACCCACATACGCTCGCATGTGTCCTGCTTGAGTGAGCATTCTGCACGTGCTGATCACATGAGGACCACACGTCCGGGTTTACCTAGTGTGTGAGAAAGCCGCTGCCTGCGACCTGCCGGTGGAACCGGTTTGATCCCTGGGTGGTGGCTGAATCCCACGCAAATCACTCGCATGGGTGGTTAGGTCGTCTGGAATATTCCGCCACTCTCACTCACTTTGTTTGTTTCTTGGTTCTCAAGCATTGACTAAGTGTTGCGGCCGCTGTCCCTTTTCATGGTGTGTGTGTGTCCTCTAGCGTATCCTTGTGTCTTTGAGCTACACATAATATGCTCATTATCACTAGCTTCTTCTACTTGCTAGGATCAGAGCAGTAAAAAGGAAAACCTTAGCCTCAAGCTGTTGACGCCATAGTAGCACATCACATCCTACTTGTGGACGCCACGACCATCACCGCATCGCACTTGTGGCCTCGACCGTGTCTTGGCAGCAGTCATTCTGTACTCTTCCCTACTAATCATTAGAGCTCCTGTCAGCCATGAGCGGGAGCTTTAGCATTAGCACTGCAAGCGCCGCAGCCATCGTCTGCAACTTGCAGTGCTAACTGCTTCACCGGCAGCCATACTGCACAGCGATAGCTGAGAACTTGCCCAAGGTACAGAATTTACAAACCTCGGCTGTAACCACACCAGCACACTGGCAATGGAAATTGGCAGCCATCAGTGCGAACCAACCATAGGTTCTAGTGTTTGGTTGACTGCTGTCAGCCGGCGGCTGTCCGTCATCGCAAGTGGATTGCACAACGGAGAGCAGCCACAGCCTTCGTGTTGGCACCTACGACTGCCAGCTCAACAATCATTGGCCGTCAAGCATTGGTTGATGGACAGGGATCTAACAACCGTCGTACAGCAGTGGCCTTCTTGGTCGGCTCCCACGTTGACTAGGAGACATTTTCCGACAGCCACTGCTGTCTTTCTTACGACAGCAGCTTCAACGGGTGGCAGCGATAACTGCCGATGTATGATCAGCAACGACAACTGTAGCAGCAACATTCCACCTCCAGATATTGTGGCAACAGAAAAATCAGTGGGAGCATTGGCAGTAGTTGCGTAGCAGTTGTAGCAGCACCAATAGCCGTGTGAGAAGGAACAGTTGCAATTCTGCAACTGCTGCAGCAGTAGAAGCACCAGCACTTGCAACTGTAGATAAAAAGCAATGATAGTAGCTCTTGCAGAAATTGTAGCTTCTTAGAAACTACAACAACAGTAGCTACTGCAAAAGAAGCAAGCTTTATCGTTCATAGTAGTGTCAGAAGAGAATTAGCAACTCTGCAGGTGTTGTAGCAATAGAGGCAGTAGCTGCTGCTACTTCAGAGCAGGAAAAATGACAACAATAGTGTGAGCAGAAGTCTTCGCAACTCAACAGCTACTGTAGGAGAAAAACCAATAGTAGCCTCAGTTGTAACATTGATCAATGACTAATAGCAGCTTTGGCTGTTGTATATCCACAATGCTAGCGTCTCAACCAGCCACAAACCCATGCAGCCCGTGAGCAGAACTGTCTCAACAATGGAATTGCCTATTACAAGGAATGTCTGGAATGTGAGCAGTGTACGCGCTACTTTCAAAGTAGTCTTGGGTAATACCAAGGGGAGGAGTACGACCCAGCGGAGGTGTATGAGCGCAAGGATTCAGTGAACTGAAAATGCTACCACTCGGCCTCGGATGACTCACCAACTCGGCAGGAAGCGCCACCAACGGGTCTGCCACGATATCGCTGGCCTTGACCAGCTCCAATAATCGCACCTATTGCCCTTTGGACTCATCGACAAAGTCAATGGGGGGAATTTGGTGGAGCTATTGGCACCACTCCCCATGACTTTTCTATGGTGTGTCCCTCTCCTACATCTACCTCTTGTTGAACGTCACATGCATCCTCTTCGCCTTCTGACATCTCCTTTGTTCTTGAGGTTTTGCTAGACTCTAGTGCTACAGTTACCTCTACCTTTGCAATCAATGTGTGTGCTGCCTGTGCACCCACAGCACTGCTGCAGATGTAATCAACGTGCCATTCATTTTGCCAACGTTTTGAGATCCGTCGCATTTGTAGCAGCAGCAACTGCCCATGTTGCTGCCATCATAGTCACCTCCATCCGCACCTCAACGGCTCAAGCTACGTCTGCTCCATTTGCTTGTATGACTGCATAATACATCCTCAATTGTGTGTCTGTATTTGCAACTGTCTTTCCCTCTCTGAAGCTACCCTTATGGGTGTTGCCTGTCTTCTTGTGCTCACTGTGTATACTTTTGTGGCGCTTGCGGCATCAGCCACCGCCACCCTCCTGCCGCTTTTCTCTCCTCCCCGTTAGGGTAGGGTGAGGCTCCTTCTCTCTGAGTTTTTCCTCTTATTCCTCAGTGAAGTTTATCCTTCCTCTCTGTGTGTGTGCGTGCGTGTGTGTGTGTGTTGGGGGGGGGGGGGCTTTTTCCCCTTGGGATGGGTTGCCCTGCACTATAGCACTGACCTGGCTTTCATTGTCTCCCATAAGTTTTCATGCCCTCTGCAGAAAGGGAAAGTATGCATGCAAAGAAATCGGTAAAGTGACAGTCCGGTCACCATGCCATCTGACGATGAGCAGTATGCTGCGTTGCAAGCATAACTGTAATGAACACAAAGTGCTGGTTGCCTATGCACTCAGGATAAGAAAACTATGACTTGAAAATCTCCTTCAAGTGTTCTCTGTCTATTAAATTACCTCGCCATGCCCCCTTACAAAACTCCCGATGCCTACTGGGCTCGTGGTCTCAAACTAATGTAATACCTTGGCTCTATTGTCCCTTACTACATGTTTGACATCCTCTCTATTGTCAATGGCATCATTCCTCCCTATCCAAAATCTTACGTAAGGTTAAAAAATCCGAGCTCGAATGCCTTCCAGCGGAGCCTATCCCTTATGAGTCTCCACCCATTATTGGTGGCCTCTAGGAGTTCATAACACATTGCCTTAGTGACTCATGTAGTGCTATGTAATACAAGCATACTTATCACATTATTGTATCAGCAGCCATTTCCGTTGTGTCACCAGTCATTGCCTCTATCTCTACCGCCTCTTCCCTGTCAACATTGACCTCTTCCACAACTATTTCCTCCCTACTCACCCCAAGGAGGGAAAAGTGACACAAGAAAGGCAAAGGTGGTGGTAGAGGCATGAACGATTCCAAGCGGAGGCTGCAGAAAGTAGAAGACATCTTCTTCTTCCTCTTCCTCGGCCCCATCCATCGGTACTATCACGTGTTGGAATCAGGACACCTCTGGGTAGTCTGCCCAGAAGTACCATCCGATGATGCCTGTCTCGCTTCTTCTTGGCGTGCTGATTAGGCACGTTCCTTGGCTGGTACTGGTGGCTCTTCTTCCTTTGTGCCCAGCTTCACCAGCTCCCTTTCCACCACGTCAGCTGCCCACAACACTGATGCAGCCCAGTTTCCAGCCGTGTACCCTTAGGGCTGGCCTCCTGCATTTGGCGGGCCCGCCTTCTACAGCCCTTTGTGTTGGCCCTAGACATCTCTGGCGTGGTTCCTTTCTGCTGCATCATCACACCGTCTCTCTTCAAGCATTTTCATCACTCTTGACCATGGAGAGGACGACCGCTAGCTCGATTCCACCTTGTCCAACCTAACCCACTAGCATCATCTTCATGATCAAGGAGTTAAGAATATTCAGGATTTCCACAGGTCACTAGCGTGTGAGTTAGACAAAGGCTTTTGTGGCCCCTCCTCTGGGAAGAGGGGGTTCAAGGCTGTGTAGGTGTGGATGTTTTCTGGATTGAGGATTGGTATGTTTTGCATGCCATGCTACTTGTGGTTAGCAGTTGCCTTCTTGTTCAGCCACTATCACCAAGAATCGTGCACTCTCCACACTCCATGTCTCGGGTGGTTTCTGGAAATTGGACTCCGGGGCCAACCTTCACATGATGTCTTTTCCTGCCTTGTTTTTATGCTTCAGTTGTGTTGGGCTATGTGTTTTTCTTCCGGGCTGGCTCCGGACGAAGCTCTTCCTTGTTTGCACTCTTGGAGTTGTCCACATTGTTGCTCCTGAGGAGAAGCTGTTCATACTTGATGTGTTGTCTGTGCCCGATCTTGAGCTCAGTCTGCTCTTTGTTACAACTCTTGGTAACCAAGTCATGGACTTCACCTCCAGCCATGGCATTGCTAATGTTTCCCATCGCATCACCGGCAGTGTCCTGCTGGGCGGCACTCGCTTTGTTTTTCTGTTTGTTATCCCCGACCTTCGCCCCTCTGTTTTGGAATGTTGCTCTTGTCCATGTTGTACACTCTATCTCCCAGGCACATGCACAGCTCTTGTACCATCACTGCTGTCACATTCACACCATTGTAATTGAACGCTTGCTACACACTTCACGTGCAGCTGGTTTGTATGCCTCCATGCTCCCTATTCCTTCTTCTGTTGACTGTCTTGATTGTGCCAAAGGGAAAATGCATCGTTCAATTCTTCACGACCCCTTGAACTTCTACATGCAGATGTCATCGGCCCATGACGTCTTGGTCGGTTTGTCTTTGTCCCACGGACAACTTCTCCCATATGCGGTCGGTCGTTGCTATTCCTCATGAGAGCAATGTCTGCTCTATTCTTGAATCCTGGCTACCTTGGGTTGAGCTTGCCTGCTGACAATATCCGTGCACTTTCCTCGCTGACCAAGGTGGAGAGCTCAAGGAGCCGGCTATTGTGAATTCCCCCTCCGCATGCCCAAATCCAGTGTTGGGAGATGCCGAAGAGTTCTTGGATGGAGAAAAATCACCGCATTGTGATCTAGAAACTTGTGGAGTATCCCAAATTCAGCTTGTAACATTGTCCTTGATTCTGGTGCATTTTTACTCATCAGAATCCATTGAGTATCGAAAACATAATGATCTCAAAGTTGGGGTACATGCGGCGGCTCATAAAACTAGCAGAAATCCATGTCTGATGAAAATTTCTGATAGGCATGAGCAACAAAACACATCCGGTGGATTAATCCATGGGATAACTGCAAAGTCATCCAGCAAAAAAAAAATCATTTAGATCCAATCACCCCTCATTCATACACCCCTTAAGAAGTACACAGATAACTTCTCCATACACAAGACAATACTAAAAATTTCCTGTACATGTCATTCCTTTACAACATAATCTTGGATCTAGCTTCTCACCCACACATTTTGTGATGTTTCCGATCACAATTTCCATAGAGGAATCTCACTATGATTCTCATTTCCAAGATGTTTCATTTACTTCAGCACTTAAGGATCAGGTAATGCAAGAGTTTAAAAACAAGAGGGATTTCTACACAGATCACATAAATTGTCAATACATTTTTATTTTTGTAAGGCCTCTTTTACTCTCTGTAAAGAACATTGAGTGTTCAAAAACGATTCTACAGTATTACTATGGAAAGAAAATACAAGAGCAGGAACTTTACTTGAATACAATGCTACTATCACTTTTTTTACATTTTGAAACATAAAATGTGGATTTGGGAAGGGTCAAATAGCTTGGATACCCATGAAACGCAAAGTGTGACTCTCATCCGCTCTGCACCGGCCACACAAAAAAAAACCCTGAAAAGCCCGGTCCAAAATCATGCTCGCTCGCGGCATGTGTCGACATCTGAGCAAGAAGAAAAAGTGCATGGGGACACCTCTCCCACGCGAGAATCTCTAGGGAGCAATAACCCCTTTGCTTTTTTTTACACGCAAGTCCCTCGGTTTGATTTAGGGTTTTTTACTTTTGGCGTGGGCTCCATCCGCGCCAAAGATAAAAACCTAATAGGGTTTTATGTTTGGTGTGGAATCAAACTGGAGGGTTTGCGTATTAATAATGATGAAAAACAAAGGGGTCATCGCTCCCTTGCGATCAAGCATAAACTCCATTTCTTTGTTTTTGTAGTTTTTTTGTACATGCAAATCCATTCGTTCAACATCCAAAACTCAATAAAATCCTATACTGAATTACATTCAGGGTTTTATGATTGGGTTTGGTCACCATATACCCAAGTTTTGGAACTATAAAGCTGATATGCCAAAGTCGCATACGATATAACGCAGGTATCAATGTACCATAGGAAACAACGCAGGTATCAACGCCGAGCAAGAAAGCAACCAGCCGCCCACGCGGTGAAATATATTACCCATCCGGGAATCAAGAGAGATTAATAGCTCCGTAGCCCATGCACCATTCGCTCAGACTTGACTAGTACCGGAGCGGAACCCTTGTGCCCAAGGGCAGGTACGTCGCCAAACCTCCGGCAAAGGTTCGGAAGACGCATCTTGTGGAAACAATACTCTGCACAAACCATGTAGTCTAGGGCCTAGGTTTGACGTAAATCGTTGGAAGTTTGTGGACCATTTTCATGAAGGATATGCGGGCGTGAAGGCATTTGACACGTGTCGTCGGATAACTTTCCAACGAATGGCATCGCGCCCCTAGTGACATCCGAGGAGGTCCTCGTCAGCGTTGCTGACAAGGCGGTACACCAACCGCCACCTCGCTGACGACAACGACCCCACTTGATGTGACAAACTGGAAAACGTGCGGAAGGACAACTGTTGCGGGAACCGAGGTCATAAAGGCAGTTCATAAGGTAATTCCACGGCAAATTCAACTTGTCATTCTTTAAGTCCAATTCAATCCCGGCCATGGCGTCCTCGCAACATTTGTTGCTCAACGGTCGTCCATTGCTGCCGCTGGAGAAATGGGCAGGAGATGTGGACAATGCCTGCCAAATGGACATGTGTGATGCGTGGGTCGGGTGGGTTAACATCAAGCGCATGTGGGACTCAAATGGACTCGGCCCGTGTCCTGCAGACCCATACAACATGTGCAGGCTTATGGGTGTCAAACCGCCGCATCGTCGTCCTGCATGGTGCCCGCCTCACTGGCAGCCATGGTTCCATCCGGACCAACTGTGGTGTGCGCGATTGTAGAAGGGAAAGCTTTTGACAGGACAAACAATGTACCAGACGCGTTTCAATGCCGAACCACGGCTCCATGTGCACTTTATAAGTCACGCCTTCCGCGTTTTGTACTTGTCCAGCACTGGCACAGTTTTCACGTGAAAACATGTCTTCTTCGGATTGGCTAAATCTGCGAGGTCGTCCGATGCCGCCACTCCAGTTGTGGGATGGAGGAACGGATGGTCCTCACTTTGGTCCATGGGGAGAACTCCTTCCTCCACGACCCCGTATGGACCAGTTTGATGCATGGGTCGTGTGGACCAACATCAAGAGCCTATGGGACTCCAAGAATTTGGGGGCCCCTCCAAGTGATCCATTTGACATGTGCCACATCATGTGTGTGAAGCTGCCACATTGCCGTCCTCTCTGGTGGCCACTGCACTGGCAGCCCTGGGTTCATCCGGATCCTTTATGGTGCACCAGACTATGACCACTCACGTCGGTGTAGAACCGGATACATTGCTTGTTTTGTCATGACTTCTTATACCTTAAATGCAGGGTATACCGTAATTTTCACGTCTCAGTTTAAACGCATATGACAGATACCTCAAAAACTAATGCACTAATTGCCGTATAACAGGAAACACATGGCATGAATTTCTTCACTCAATAACAAGTGTGGTCATGCTGAATGTGAATGCTGGACATGTGCGCATAGCAACATTTCGACTATGTATTCAAACTTTACTGGGTACAACTGTTGTAAGTATCAATCATGTTATACCTCCTGTACGTGGTACATCATGTATGTTTCCATATCTTTTTTCCAAATTTGCCTGGTGTCTTCAGAAATGGCGACCAGGAGAAGCACCAATGTTAGTCTTCCACCATTCAATGACGGAATGAACCAAAGGTTGGGATAACGTGTGCAACAATAGTTTATGCAGCACGCACACTACTCGAAAGGACCGGGCTTGTCGTTGACTATCCACTGCTGCATTTGTGGGGGTAGCGTGTGGATCCATCCAATGATGTCACACATGGGGCACAAGTGCACGAAACTGCCGTAAGCCTCTGTACGATCAGGATGAATGACCGTCCCATTGTCAACTTCTTCAACAGCATCATAGATCACATTCCCGAGTGTACTCCGATAGAGCACCCATGTGAAAGGGTTCAGGGCACATGCTGTAGTACAGCCTAACCTGTAAACGCCTCCATTCTGTGTGCAACCTCGACAGCAGATAACATGTCCCAGCTCCACATAGGAATGAAGTCAACATAGGTAGAGCTGTTGGGAGAAACGTGCACTCCATTGACAAATAGTGCAACTTTCCGAGAGAAGAAAAAATGACCATGTTCCCTCCTTTTATACTTTGTTTCGAAGCATGGGGCACCTCTGTGGCAGTAGCCTACACTTCTTGCCTTCCTTGTTACACTACTACAACAACTTAGGCTTCACGCACTTATGCACTTCCATTTTCACCATAGGAAGAACATGCAATTGGGAATGTTTATGAATGAAAATGTGAGGACATGTTACAAAGGAAACACTGGCCTAAGAATTCCAACCACCCCTAACACAAGCACACTAGCTTGTTCATGAAATGACTATGGCCGCCCAGTGCCCATGCCGAGCACACCGTTAGCCCAGGACGTTTATGTGCTTCCAGACTTGGCCTGCGGTGAAGGAATACTCCCCTGCTCCACTGCACAGTGACATGGAATTGTTGTTAGGAAATGGATGATGGTGCCCACTACAAATGAAGATGTGCACAACAACATTTGGACAAGTGTAGTGGAAACATCACCTTAGATCCCAAGGGCATCCATGCCTCTAACTGCGTGGATGCCGACTTCTTCCTCTGCTTCATCATACGTGTCGTCTGCTGCTGCATTTTCTTTCGCCTCATCTCCTGTGTCACCCTCTCCATAGTGGTCCAGTCCACCGTGCTCCTCCATGAGTCTGGCACCTTCAGCGTCGTGCTCTTCCTGTGTGATCAGTCCGGTCTCTGGCGCCGCCGCATACCCCAGGGAGTCATCGCTGCCACTGTTGGAGACGTTGTCGTCAAAGTCGTCTGCGACTCCCTCACCAACCTCATCGTCTGTCGAGGACCCCCTGGGGTCTGCTTCAGGGTCGTAGTCCGACGCATCACTGTCCTCTATTGCAGCCCCATCTTCACTCTCTGCCCCTTGTCCTGTCTGTGCACGTGCACCCCCTCCAATTGCTGCTGCCTCTTGTTCCGCTCGTAGCGCTACTTCTGTTTCGTGAGGCCATGGTGCAGCAGGGTTGGGACACCTCTTCTTCGTGTGTCCCTTACGGCCACACTTCGGGCAGATGAAGTTTCATTTCCGGAGCAGCGCACGCTCCATGCGGGCACTCCTAGGACGACCACGGCCCCGTCAAGGACCTGGTTGCCCCCAGCTAGATGGCACGAGTTGATATAGTCCGGCGGCGGAGAGTGACGGCATGTTGTTGGCGTAAGTGAGGCTCCAATACCTCACTGTCTGCCCGCGGCTCACGTGAGCAGTCGGGTCTTCACCCACCTCCATCATGGCGGCACAAGCATGTTGGCATGGCTGGCTGAATTCGCACCACCGATGACACTCACAGCTTCCCATGGCAAGGTTTACGTGCCGGCAAACGTTTGTTGGGCCACGAACCATAGCCGAGGATGGCCCCTCCATGATGACGTCGTAGTCACGTGCAATTGCAGAGCTGTGAAGCAGACGTTTTGTTGGAGCTGGGGCAAGAGTCTTGTTGCAGATGGCAATCTGTTTGCGGCGCTGTGCCATGATGCCCTGCACAAAGTAGTACACTTGTAGGAAGCAATAGAAGGGGTAGAGTTTGCGGAGGGTTCTCATACGGGCGTTGAGCGACTCTGACATGTTGCTGGTGATGTGCCCGTCCTGAGGCACAGGGCACATGTATGAGGTCCACTTCTGAAGAGGAATGCCACCGTTTCCGTCTTGGCCTGGGATGAGGTAGTCTGTAGCACGTTCACTAGCTGCCCGCAGGTGACGTACCGCCCCGGTGAAACTGCTCATGGGTAAGTGCCTGTGCGCACTTCCAGGCCCAGTACGCCGCCTTCTTCCCGAACTTCTCTTGGATGTTTCTGCGCAGATGCCATGCACAATAAGTGTGGGTAGCGCCGGGCAAGTGTCTTACCAGGGCCTTTGCAAGGCCAACTTCTCTGTTTGACACGATGATTGCACCTGCAGTACAAGCGGTGGGGTAAGCTCGTGCCAAATTCTCATAAAACCACATCCACATTTCCTCATTCTCACTAGACACCAGTGCCCAGGCCATGGGGCATGCGTGGTCGTTCGCGTCAAAAAATTGCGCGACCAGCATTACTTGCTTGTGGCCGTTCTTCAGGAATGTTCCATCCAGTGTCATGATCCTCCTGCTCTACTCCCAGCCAAGGCGGGTGGCCCCAGGCGCCACAAAAGCCCACTTGAACTTGTTCGGTGCATCATGCTCCACCACAGCATGTGTTGCCAGATCAATACGTTTCAGCTGCATGCCCACATGGACAATACATCAGAATTTCAGGAGGGAAGCCAGAACACAGGTGAACAAGAATGCAAGGCCGACGGCAGCACGTATCTCCTGACACAGCGCCGGAAACATAGCCCAGGATTTTGCCTTGGCGCCCATGTGTTGGGCCTGTGCCATAGATCTTGCATGGTACAACGTACTGTTGGCCACCTGAATCCCCACGGCGTCCTTGATGATGGCTCTCAGCATGCGGAGGTGTTGTCGGATCCCGCGCCATTTGCTGTAATATGTGTCGTGCAATCCACCTTGTTGTTCGGGCAGGGCTCCCATGCCCAATAGTCGGCGTGCAGCAGTGGACTTCTATTACATGGGACAGTTTGACCACCTCCAGCTTTGAAGAGACAACCGCATGGACGTTCCATGCGCAGCCATGTTTGACAGCCTCCACGCAGCGTGCATCGATCCGGCCAGGCTCGCTACGCACCCACTGTAGCCCAAAACGGTTAGTTACCACGTAGTCTTTGATGGCCACCCTGCACGCCGCCATGTTGCGGCACTTTTTGCCCTCCACGAGCACGTCACCATCTGCCTTTCGTTTCTTATTCGTATTGTCGGGGGAGCTGTCTGACGTTCCTGCAAACGGACAGGACATATAGCTCACCAAGCGTAGTCGTCACATGTTTGCGCATCGGAATAAGTGCAAAACCACCATGTAATGAAGGACATAGGGATCATCTGCATATCAAGTAAGAAAACCGCATGACGGCATGAGCGGACATGCACCACAGCATGACGTTCATGCAAGTAGAAAACGGGACACACAAATTACCAGTGGAGCCACTAGGAAAATGTACACGGTGCCTTGTCCACGTCTGTGTATATGGTGGAGCCTCGATCTGCTCCAGGGAGCATGGCTCCATCCAAAGCAAACGCAGGTTCTCCTCAACTTCTTCTTCTAAACGTCTTTCCCTGTCCTCATAGTCCCGATCTCTGTTCAGCCAGAAGAAGAGTTCTTCCTCGACACCTTGTTCACGGTTGAAAACTTGGTGTGCCGGACTCTGGGGCTGCGCTGGAGGAGGCGGTGGATGAACTCCGTGCTCGGTAGGGCAATAGGCGCGTTGCTGAGGTGGTGATGCAGCGGGTCGTACCGCAGGTCGGGCAGCGGGTGGTGCAGCCGGACGTGAAGCGGGTTGTGCAGCGGGTCGTGCAGCGGGTGGTCCATCTGGGCGACCACCGCGTGGTGCAGCGGGTGGGGCAGCGGGTGTTGCAGCGGGTGGTGCAGCGGGACGTGCAGCGGGTGGTGTAGCGGGAGGTGCATGTGGGCGACCACAGCGTGGTGCAGCGGGTGGGGCAGCGGGTGTTGCAGCGGGTGGTGCAGCGGGACGTGCAGCGGGTGGTGTAGCGGGAGGTGCATGTGGGCGACCACAGCGTGGTGCAGCGGGTGGGGCAGCGGGTGGTACAGCGGGTGGTGCAGCGGGACGTGTAGCGGGTGGTGCAGCGGGAGGTGTAGCGGGAGGTGCAGCAGGTGGTGCAGCGGGTGGTGCAGCGGGACGTGCAGCGGGTCCCGCAGCGGGTCCCGTAGTGGGTTGTGCTGTGGCTGCCGCGGCAATTCGTGCCGCGTGTGGTGCCGCGGGTCGTGCAGCGGGTGGTACAGCGGGCGTCGCACCCGCGGGTAGTGCACCCGGCGGCGCCACAACCACGCCAGTGGGGCGCCACCCCGCAGGCATCCGTGGGTTTGGCCGTCCAAAGTTGCGCCGCTTTGGGTCTGAAGGGCCAGACACAGTTGTGGCGCCTGTTGCCGGCGAGGGCGCATGACGGGGAGGTAGCGGCCATGGCACGCGAAACTGAGCCGCCACGGGCAAGCCCCCCTAGCCGGAGGTGACAGCCCGTCCTCGTGTAAGTGGGCCTAGTGGTGGTGAGAGCGCGACAGTTGTAGAACGCAGTGACTGGGTACATGAGAGGGGTGGGCGAGTGTGCGGCCTTGTGGAAAGTACACAAACCAGTCAAGCAGAGGCAGGAGCCTCCGCCCTCCGGGCACTGCCCAGGCCTGTGGTGCCATAGCGCCAAGAATGGGCACATTGGCATTTTCTCAACACATTGTATGCCTCAGGTACCCTGCATTTTGACTCACCTCGCTTGATCATGAGAGAGAGAGA
>SZWC01010767.1:17500-44472 GCA_023375785.1 Penium margaritaceum | reverse complement strand
GAGAGAGAGAGAGAGAGAGAGAGAGAGAGAGAGAACCATGTTGACGCTCCACCGCAAACACACCAAACCCTGGCATAGTCGCACCTCGGCGCTTCAGAAGCCAAAATGACACACACACACACACATACACACACACACACACACACACACACACACACACACACTTGGGGGGAGGGGGGGGAGGGTGGTGGCCGCTAGCCTCCATCCATGCTCACGCTGACTCTGAATTCCGCCAACGCATGTCAAGGACCAGTACAACGTACATGGAGGTGTTATGCAGCCAATCCTCATACATTACACACGTGCGACAAGGGACAGAGGTGACTGGAGCGCCTCCATTTGCGCACATGCAGGTTTGGCAACCAAGCTGGCATCTGCGCATGCAGGCCGTGTTTCATTGGCCTCATTGTTTATGAGTGTACGTAACGTCAGCATGGAAAACAAGAAGCAACAACAAAGCCAGCGGAAGAGCTCTATTGTTATGGAATAAAACATACCCCTTCTGTTTTTCACCTAGCGGATCGCCGAACCAATTACTTATGTATGTATGTGTACAAATTCACAGTCGCATCGAACCTCATGCACCGTCTTATTGTACGGACTGTGGAAACAAAGGTCAAAAATTGATTTCACTCGAAAAAATGTAACAACGAGCCCACGGTGCAACACACATAATGCAGGTACCGGTAGTCCTTGATAAGTGAAAGTACCATGGGTGGATGGTTGCTTTCCCGGAGAGCGACGGGCGGATGGTTGTTTTCCTTCCGAACGACGGGCGGATGAGAGTCACACTTTGCATTTTATGGGTATCTGAGCTATTTCACCCTTTATGATTTTAGTTCTACACGGACTTCTGTTGGGCCTCGTAGTAGCAGGGCCCAGCAGGTTCCCTTTGAACTCATGGGGAATCTCAAAATCCCCTCAAACTCTGGACAAACCGCCCCCCGCTAGTATCATGAATCCTTCAACGAAGGGGATTGTGATACTAGCGAGGGGTTNGGGACCGCATGTCATGCGTCGTTGACGCATGGTATGCGGCCTCGCCATTCTCTTTTTCCTTCTTCTTTGTTACTCGTATGACGGTAGCAGCGGCTGATGGGTAGCTGGAGTATTTTTTGCTCAAGGACAGGCTGATGAGCTATATAGTTCCAAGAATTGGGTATATGTGTCTTTCACTCCTTTGGAAATTCAACGGCTTTGGAAAGTTTTACGAACATGTTTTTAGCTTTGATTAGGCGTTCTAGGCACCGCATGACTAAGTTCCACATTTTAAAGTTTTGAATCAATGATGTAGATTTTGATGGAGTACGTCACATCAGAAGGGACGAGCTCTTGGTGTTTCAGTCGTGAATGGTCACAAATGAGGTTGGCTCTACCGATGATGCTGTTACACGGACTTCACCGCATTGCGTCGTCATAGAGCAAAACTACCCTGCCGAAGGTATCCCATGTACTTGTGAACGATGTTATGATCATGTCACAATTGTATCTGTTGTGACTTCCAATTCATTTTGTGCTCTCCTTTCCCTTTAGACGAGCCTTGTTTAGCCTTGTTTGTATATTCTATTAATCTGTCAGTGGAATAACTACAATGAATTTTAGGTTTAATAAAACTCTCTCATGCACTCCGTTGATATTGGCGCTTTAGGATGCATCTCTTCATAAAACGATGCCTCGTGACATCTCATTTGCGATATGGGTCTTTTGACCTCATTGAAGTCCGAATTCGACCTCTAGACCCAATTAACTTTTGTAACCAACACATGGCTGCCAAACTCGACCGTGCCAGCTAACATGGTCAAGGTTTGGCTAGAAAAATTGAACAAAATCAACAAGAACGTCACAACATTTTCTCAATACATTCCTCCCCCTTTAGGACCAAATCACCTTGATTTGTGATCTTCCTTGGGAAAAACGACCTGCACGTCAAAAAAAAATCAATAGCAAGGAGGAAGAGTCTTGTCTTTATAGTCATCATACTTTTTAACAATGGTTTTTATACTTGAGATCTTCTCCCACTTTGTAGTGCAATACCAGATTTGAACCTTTGACAAGGAAAGACGTCACATCATTCTAGTTCCATTTTGGCTTTTGGTTACAATAGATTTTGGCATCGGAGACTTTGGCTCCCATGATTTGTGTAAAGGACCACAACCGGCCCAATGCACGAGGTACCTCTTGATCACTTGTGCATAAAGTACACATTATTGGTGTTGGAGGATACAGTGTACCTCTTATTGGCCTTCAATGACAAGAACTCCTGGCGGTGGTGGTTCAATTGACCCGTTTTTCATGTGTGGTGCAAGAAGGCTCACGTGGAAGACGTTGTTGATGCCCATCGCGAAGGAGAGTGCCAAACAATAAGTCACTATACCCACCACGTGCATGATCACGATGGATCCTAACCACTTTGGCAACATAACTCGTGCACCAGACATCTTCCGCCGTAAGTTCCTTGTGTTAAGAATCACTCGCTCACTAATGGATAGTTTTACCTCATGTCTGAACTTTTTAGCAGAGATCCTTGGATGTTGTAGAGCTGCGTGCAGGTGTACCTTTGCAACATGCAACAAAGTGTCCATCTCCTCGAAAAAGGCTTGGACAGAGAGAACCTGATCACCGCCACCCCTGTGCTTCACTGTTGAAGCAGGTACCATTGAATGCCAACCATGATTGAGAAGGAAAAGGATAAAAATAGTCAACTTGGTCAATAAATTCTTGACAAAAAATCTGCCGATGCAAGAAAGGCATCCCAATCCTCCATCAAACGGTTGATACACATGTACAACATCTTTTTTCTAATGTACGGTTCATGCGTTCAGTCTGCCCCTCTTTCTGTGGGTGGAATGCTGTTGAGATACTTAACCATGTTCCGTATTGCTCATTGTGTGATTGCCCAAAGCGACTTGCAAATCAAGGATCACGATCAAAGATGATCTTGAGTAGGAGGCTATGGTACTTCATAATGCCAGAATAGAAGAGGCATGCTCTTTCCTCAGTGCTCATCCGTGATGTTGTGGGCATGAATTTTTCCATATAGGTTACACAAATTATTACCACAAGTACCGCATAATGGTCCTTCTTTGTTTGCGGATGGACGATGATAAAATCTATAGCTACACATTCTGATGGGGAGTTGGGAAGATCCAATTGTTGATGAAGCCCTCTTGTAGCTTTGTTGCTTGCTTTGTCCAGAGGCAAATGTCACAGACCGCACATTATCATCATACCGCTTTGCTCAAACCCAGCCACCAGTTATGCTCAGACAATGAATATCCTGTTCACTTTGGACCCACGTGCCCAACCATCGGGGGGTTATGAAACTGTAACAATATCTTGTCATGAAGCGTGTTGGCATCTAGGACCACCACTTGTTCGCCATACCAATGAAGTCCCTTAGTCTTGATCAAATTGTGCCGTTTGATTTTTCAAGATTATTGGAGCCATGGATCAGTCATGTAATCCATGAAAAATTGATTCATGAAGGGGTTCACCTAAATGAGTGGTTTCGGTACTGGACGGAGTGGATTTGCACTTTGAGTCAATGCAGTTGCTATTGTGGCAAAGGTGTGGTCAGAGGTTTTCTGGTAATCCCCCATGATTGCCACACACACAGGATTACAACTCAACGTATCTATCACATTGATGTGGTCAGGCCAAGACTGCTATGTGAAAGTGAAGATGTTTTTTATTACTTACTCTAGCATGCTTGCCGTCTCGACGAGTTTGGTTGTTTTTGGAAATTTGTAAGGGGGTTATGGTCAGTAACCACCGTGATCTCCCCTTTTGATCCCTCCAGGTAACACCACCACACCTTGAAGGCATGTACAACTACAAGGAGTTTTTGGTCTCCTGTGGTGTAGTGTGTTATGACTCTCATATGCCACTGGATGACCGTATTGCATGAGGACAACTCCAACACCGACAATTGATGTATCACATCTGAGTTTTCATGACTTTTGGGGATTAAGAAGGACAAATACGGGTGCTGAGGCCAACATCCCTTTCACTTTGACGAAGGTTTTCTTGTATCATTTTTTCCAACGCCAAGCAACTGTCGCTTGTGTGAAACTTGTTCGCAGGCTGGCAAAGGTCGCGTAACCTGTCATCCTGTGTCTAAAACTATTTGGGAGACCAAGAAAAGATCAAATCTGGCCTATGTTGAAGTAACGGGGCCATTATTTCACCGCTTGCATGATTTGAATATCCACACAAATTCCTTCGCCACTCACAATATGTCCAAGGTACTCGAGCTCTCTCTATGTGAATTTGTACTTGCTTGTTTTGCAAAGAACTTGCTCTCACGTAGAATCTCCAACACCTTGTGCACCTCTCATGCTCCTCTTTGATTTTTTAGAAGATAAGAATGTCATCCAAGTGCACCAACACGGACTTTCCTACCTTATTACAAAACACGCTGCTCATCAAAACTTAAAATGTATCCGGTGCATTTTTTTACCCAAAGTGTGGCACACGGAACTGATAGTGTCCTAAGTGTTTGTAAAAGGCAGTCTTTAGTATGTATTCCTCTGAGGTTTTTATCTGGTGATACCCTTGCAGGAGGTCAAGTGACATGAATATCTTTGCTCCTTGGAGCTGATCAAAGAGGTCTTTGATTTGTGGCAATGGATAACGCTTTTTCATCATAAGCTTGTTCAGCGCACAATAGCATACGCACATTTGCAAGCCTCCATCCTTCTTGCTCACAAAGAGGATTTGTAAGCCAAAGGCAGATGAGATCAACTCAATCCATTCCTTGCGCAGGTGCTCATTGATCTATCTATCTACATTGTTTTGCTCATCGAGACTGAGCCGATGCATGTCTCTGAATGGAGGTGTTACATTGAGCTCTAGTGGTATCATGTGACCCACTTCCCTCACCGGCGGTAGTTCATCTAGAGGTTCTTGGAATACATCCTCAAAGTGTGTAATGATGGTTTTGATGCCATGTGGGATGTCATGTACAAAATCTTTGTCTGTTTTTCTCAAATTGGCTCATAAGTAATACCGTAGTGTTCTGTAATTTTGTGGTCCAAAATAACTTTAGGTTTGTAACATAGGTTCACACCTGATTTTGCATTATTTTCCCGTTTCCTAATAACTACGAATTACCCTGGATTGTAACTTGAATTTCATTTTGCAGTGCTCTGTTTCGGAGGGTTTTTTTAGCCGAAAGCGACTGGTTCGGCTCTGTGCTGTGTGTGAACTACTGGCTGATCGACTTTGTGCACGATTCTCGCTTGTCTGCCTTCGACAAGGGATAGACAAGCGAGAATCTTGATTTCGTGCCACGCTGTCCAGAGTGGACGGCGCAAGTTTCCGGTTATCTTTGGGTCGCGTGGGTGTCGAGCAGCACGGCTTGGCCTGGACGAATTGTTTTTGCGTTTTCGAAATAAACCAAATAATTTTGAACCCGTATCCTAAGTATGCACATTTCACACCAAAAAAATAGTTAATAACAAAGTTACGGAACACTGCGGTAACATCCTTGTTGCAATCTTTGTTTCACTTGTGGAGTAGTCAATACAGTCGGTGTGTAACTTTCAGGCATTTTAAAATGAGATATTAGTGAGACGGTGACATTTTATTCTCCTTTCATCAATTACAATGTATTGAATCAAATTCGATTTTTTCCTTGTATCTCACCAACCAAGGGTCACCCAAAATGAACTCAAATGGGTCCATCAGGTCAATAACTATAAGGCAAACCCTTGTGCTCTATCCTCCAATAGAGATCCATACCACACAATTGCTAATGGTTGGTACTTCCCGGTTATTGTCCACTAGCACCATTCCTTGTCGAGGGATGTATCATAGACTAATGACATTCAAGAATGAAAATTTCACAAATCAATCTTCAGCCCCGGTGTTACCAAGGATTTGGGTTGAGGGCTCGTTCACACTTCCTCAAAACTGCATGGTCATGTTTGCACTAGCCTTTTGTGCAAACAAGCTCACTGCCTACAAGTGGTGAATCCTCTAGCTAGAGAGCTTCAACGTAGCTCCACTGTATTGCCCACCTTCTCCCACATGTGATGACCACGTGGAAAGGTTGCAACTAACATCCACTATTTTTTATTGTGACATATCACTTCCTTCATGTATGGACACAATGATTGTGGCTCCGGTCAATGATTGCGTCTCATGAGCTTGGTGTGCCTCTTTAATGAGTTCAGTCAATATTTCCTTCAAAACTAAGACAAGGCATGAATGGTTTTGAATGTTCTCCTTTGTGGCATACATTAGTGGACAAAGACCACTAGAGTAAAAAGAGTCATTCTGAATGAATGATGAAAGGATTGTTGAACAACATTGTGATGACAAGAACTGAAATTTCTGTACATCTTTGTCCACAAACAAAAACGTCCTCTCATTGTCCATGCCATCAAGTCCCCCAGAAAATCGTCAAATTTCTACTGCTGGGGGTGGCAAAAATCCTATTATAATCCATGTGCCTTTACTCTAGTATGTTCGTAACCATCAACCTTGTCTGGCACGCGAGGGTGTCCATGACCACTCTATCGTCCACGCACCCAAATCATCTGAACAACTCCAAAGGCTGGCTGCTGCTGTCCTCCAGGGACACTCCCTAAAGCACCATTGCCTCCTCAAGTTCCAGTGTGTTGCCCACCGGGAGCACCCACTGGTGCTCCACCACCAATGCCCTGTCCAATGCGCGCACCATCATGTTGGTGTCCCGGCATCCCTTGTCGGTACTAGCCCCCATAAGGCCTGTCACCTTGTCCTTGACGAGCAGCTGGCCCTGGTTGAGGGTCATGTTGCCAACGATATGGGCAATTCCATGCAATTTGTTCTGGTTTGATACACTCCCTACAGGTGAGAGATCCACTTTGTTGAGGCTTTTAATGCCATGATTGAGTCTTCTTGAGTTGTCCGATTTGTCCATTGAAAGGGAATTTGCTTCTGCCGTTCCCAAGGAAACTCCGTGCCTCATTCCTTGTTGTATGCACTAGAGTTTACGTATCCCACAAGGCCGAGTTCTTATTGTACGTCTCAAGAATGTACTTTGGCACTACTCGTAGGCTTGTCCGCCACTTGTGTTCTTTGTCTGCAGTGCAGTGAAACTTCAGCTATTGGCTGGCCAACCCATTCAAGAATAGTGTGATCTTTGCCTCTACTGTTATGTTTCATGGCTGGAAACGCTAGGTGGTGTTGTTAAAGTGCTCCACACATTGCGTCAGGGTTAAGGTCCCCTGCCTGCACTTGTCTAGCTTGACCTTTGTCGCTTGCGAGTCAATAGATTTAGAAAACAACTCTTCCATGGGTCTCTCAAACTCCTCCCATGTGGGGTTTCCCTCCAGGTTCTTTGCAAAACTCATCCCCGTAAGTTGCTCAAACTGCTCACTATTCACCACTAGCATTCTTTGTGCTCCCCACTTGTCTAATGGAATCCTTCTCAACTACAAATAAATTTTGAATCCTTGTAGCCACATGTGCACATTTTACTTACCATGGCATCTGTCAGCTGAGTCAAGCATGAACCAGCTTGTCAAGCTTGCTGCCTGTGGCCCATGGCTAGTGATAGGTTGAATTGTGTCGTGCAGGATGGCGGTTGAGCTCAAGTGGAAAATCTTAACGACTTTTGTTCGTGGCGGTGAAAAGCGCACTCGGCCACCTCTCTCACCGCATGGACTGCTGCTTCCTTATAAATATGTGACACTCAGTGTTGCTTTGCCTTTAGCATCTTGCGAGCAGTGACTTCTTCTTCAACATGATTTAAGGCAAAAGCAAGCTCTTTGTATAGTTTGTTATCCTCTGTGGTTCACTGTGTGAGTGTGGCTGATGTTTGTCCCGAGGGAGACAACCGTCTTCTCATGGCCGTGTGCCATTTCACCAATGATGTCCATGATGATGTTGTGGTCCTCGGAGCTCAAGTTATCTTTTAGCCTCGTTACATCTTCCTCGGCCTCATGAAGACGGAACGCTTTGAAGAAAGCGTGTTGGATACTTTGAGAGGCAGCAAGGCCAATCGAGCAAAGGTTGACTTTCTCAACCACGTGTGGGCTAGAAGAATTGTGTTGTTTTTCAACAGCTCTATGCATGGGGCCAAGTTTCTCAAACTCTTGCCTTATAGCTTCAACGCTTACACCTTGAGTTGGGAATGACACCCCTCCTTCATCATCCAAGTCTTGCACAAATTGAGCACGATGCCTTCCAATTGTTATGGGGATAGCAGCGCACGTCTCTTCTTCTATTGTGTGTACAGTGTCCTTGATTTGTTGCTTGTTTCTCTCCTCATCAATGACATTGTTTCCTTCAAGCTCAATGGAAGTGTCAACTTCTTCCTCTCCAGCTTCATCATCACCACATTTCTCGTCACTTGTCACCTCATCCTCCGCTGCCGCTTTACCTGCCGCTAAAAAAGGATTTACAGTGTCGGTATCACCACCCACCACGTTAGAAGGGTGTTCCTTTTTCACAGTTGGTTATGAGATAGGCTCGGGATTTTCTTTGAGACCCTATTGTTCAACGTTCTCACAAGACTCTTCATGCTCCCCGGTTGTCTCAAAGACCAAATTCTTGTGACTATCTTCCACTTCAAGTGTGTACGGTGGCAAGTGATAGGGACGGTCAAGAGCTTGCTCCCAACAGGTCACATGGTCCTCAACTCGACGTCCACCCTTTCTCCCACCTCTATGACATGACGGAATCAGGGTAGAATCGTCTCTTCCCCTTCATAGCATGTAACGGATTGGTGAGTGACCCTTGCACTTCCTTTTGGGGATAAAAGGAAGTGCAAGGGTCCACCTTTGGAGGCGGACTGCCAAAGAGCATGGATGATTCATTAGCTCGAGCCGTCATGAGTTCAGTAGTACAAGTACCTCATGATCTTTCTTTGCGGTTGTGGGTGGAGTGCACGCTTCCCTTCAATAATACCACACACTTAAAACCCATTCTACCCCTCCTCTTTCTGTTTCCTTTTTCTTGGGATGAAGTGCACACTTATACCCACTTGATGATAGTCTATTTAAATCCTCTTTTCTCAACAAGGTTTGGTTTCTCTCTCTCTCTCTCTATCTCTCTCTCTCTCTCTCTCTCTCTCTCTCTCTCTCTCTCTCTCTCTCTCTCTCTCTCTCTCTCTCTCTCTCTCTCTCCTAGGTGGAGCTAAGTGCAAAATTTAAGGAGGGGATTCTGTTGCTCCTCTAGAAATTACCTTTCTTACTCTACTATGTATTTCGTGAGGAGGAGCTCCACTCACTCACTTCCAGATGCACACACAGTCTTTAAAAGTGTCTTTCACACGTTTTGAAGACCACACACTCATAGGAATACCACACCACTATCCCAATCAAAGAGGAGATTTACTCACTCAATCTGAAGGAGTTTCAAGAGGTAAGAAATGAGGACACCACAACACGAAAAATTACTAATTCGACCAAAATTAGCCATGGCCGAGTGGCACAATACGGCCTTTACATGTTCAGGATTGAAGACAGAGCCTTTTGGTACATCCTCAGGAAAGGATGGCTTGTCAATCAGACCATTTTGGGAGCAATGAATTCATTGAATTCTTGGATCTCAATCCAACTCTGGCCTGGTTTTTTAGCTCCCCTTACGCGATGATGACCTCCACAGAGCGAAAGCACATGGATGCCAGCTCAGTTTCTCATAGGCACTAAGTGTACGAGCATCCCATAGAGCCCGCGTTGTGCTAGCAGCTGATGCATGGAGTTCTGCGGAGGTGGCAGACCAAAGATAGCTACGGCAATGAGAGGAGAAGGGTGTAGTCTGTATCCCCCAAGAGACAGAGGAAATGGTGCAAAGATCTGGCCAGATAACTGATGTGTCTGTCGTTGCTGCTTATGGTATGAAGGCTGTTGTTGCTGCTGTTACTGCTAATGTCTCTCCATCAGCGGTTTCTGAAGAGCAGGACATCTGTCCCATAAGTATCCATTCTAGTTACAGTAGCTGTACCTTTGATTTCCACCACCACGTCCGCGGCCGCGACCGGAGTTTTTGGACAAGCCCCAGTCCCTACTTTTGGTAACACTGATAAGAGTAAACACCACTTGTGTAGATGTAGTAGCTACGACAGGAGAGCTCATGTGAGCGTATGCTGTTGGTGTTGCAACTGCCATGTCACAGGTCTCACCTTCTAATGTTTTGTCTTAGTTACGCAACTCTTTGAATACAGAAGCCACGTCAATGAGCTCAATTTCTATGACTAGGTGGTGTCGGAGGTAATGTTGGAAATCCTGCTATTCATGACCGAGATGGAGCAAAACAATTTCTAACCATTCAAGGGTGGAGCAGGTAGTCCCTAGGCCTACCAGACATTGGTGTATGTCCATGGCCTCATCCCATTGCTCACCGATGGGATGCGTTGGGCTTTGGATAGAGATTACAAATAAGATCTTTGAGTATCATGACCAACGTTATGCCCTGTTCCTCATGACGTGTGGAAAGGTGGCATCGAGTTTCATACGGACAAGGGGCGTCACCACGTGGATCATAAGGATCTTTGCCTTTCCAACAAAAGCCGACATGGCGCAAAGTGTAAGCTTAGGAATCTAGAAGTGCACGTGTTAGAGCATTGAATGCACAACGCAGTACAAGATCACTTGCCATGGCCGGAGGTGGCTTGAAGGAAAAATCCTCTAGCCCATGTTCCGTCACCCAAGAGAGGAGAGGATGGGGAGGGGAGAGCTCCTGCTGACATAACCCAAGCTGCACCATTGCTTTAGTGGTGATAGTCATGGTGGGTGTGCCACAAGTGCTACGATACTTCTGGCTCCATCGTTACCGTTGACACTTCTGGCATTGCCATTATCTCCTTCTACCTCACTCATGATGCTGGCAGAGTGGTTCTTGGTGTCTCTTTAGCACTGAAAAGGGAACTAGTTGGCCGAGAAGATTTTGGCAGAAATTTGCCGGGCCCAATTTGGGCCCTGTTTTCTGCCGAGTACCCTAAGCTCTATGGGAAAGCCTCCAGTGCCGACCTGTGGCCCTGCAAAACCAATGTTGCCACCCCAAACTCCTCCCCTACCCTTGGAATTGCGGTTGGGCACCTGGGATGGATCAGGGAGGGCCGTGACTGCTCCTTTCCCTGGCCGTGCTTTGGCAGAGGCCCTGGCCACTTGCGCGGACCCTTCAGTAGGCTGCCACACCTCTTTAGATGGATTTTGACGGCTTAAGGAGGCGTGTACGTCATCCTATGCCTTGCTGACCCTCGCTCACCTGGAACGTGGGTGATATCCGCCCCCTTTGTCATCTACTATGGTCTCCTCGTGTGTTGGTCAGGCTCATGAAAGGACTCTGATACCGTGAGAATGGATTTACGAATCCAATGAGACCAACGGAACTCATTTTCATGGTTCAGGTTCGCTTCGAAAAGAAGTACAACATAGTAACAAGCTAGCTTAGTCCTAGGGGTGAGCCGTGCTAGTCTTCAATCACTTGTCGACTAGCGAGCAATGCTCGCTGGCTTGAGGGCAAAGTCGCCTTCTGTCCATGAAAAAGAGTGGCGATGGCAGCGAAGTCCTTGAATTGGCCATACTAGGCCAAAATCACCTCAAGCTAAGTGAGTCCTCGATAACAGAAAAGGCAAGGTCTCATCTAGGTCTTGTTTCGTAGAACATCAAATATGCCAGAGCTGGATCGAGGGCCCGTATGGGATCGACACGGGTAGAGAATCGGCAGACTACAAGAGACAAGAGAGTGGTCGTTACATTCTCATCCTCAAGACTATCAAGGAGCATTCTGTTCTTCCAGCATATTTTTAGGGGGTATTTTTCCTTTGCCAAAAGAGTGATGCATCAGCTGCTATTTGTGATTAGCTCCTTGCTGTAGAGTCTGAGTGTGGTTTACAATCTTGCCACTTCTGTTTTGACCGGGGTGGTGAGTTTATGGGGGATGTGGATGCTTTCCTCAGGATCATGGACGTCGGACATGAGACCTCAGTACCCTATACTCCAAGATATAATGATGTCTCTAAGTCAGGTTTATCCGAAGGCTTCTTCTTTGAGGCCATGTCATACATGACCTGGGTCTGGGACATAGTTCTCCATGGTTCCTTGCCAAGTTCTGTCACTCCATACCAGCATTGGTGTGGACATCGTATAGATCTTTGTCCCGCGTGCGTCTGGGATTGCATTGCCAGCGTTTGGCTCCCTAAGGACCAATGGGATGGTAAACTGGACCAATCTGACAACCATGTATCTGATTCCACCTCTTTGGCCACTAACTTTGATGACCATGCAATAAGGTCCACTTTCATGGCTGTTGACCCCGCTACCCACGCGACCAAGTCTGTTACTCCGGCTGTTGACTCAATTGGCCTTTTCGAGAAATTCTCCAACTCCCTGATTTGGTCACTCTCGTGGAGAGACCCGGCATGTCCTTGTCTCCTCAAGCTTAGCGTGTCTAATTTTGGTCTGACATATGAACACACTCCTGGTGGTCGTCTTCATCCACGCACCCTAACACCTCCATGAGTTTTGCCTCTTGCCATTGCCTGGCCACCCCTAGCCAGTGCTCTCCATCCCACACCCCCTTCTGATACGTATGTGAGTGGGAATCCAGGGACAAGGGTCTGACTGCCCTTGCCATTCTCATAGTGGACCATCATCCTGGATCTACATTGGGTTATGCCTTGATTTCTCAGGAGCATCGACACGCTGTCTATGTCTCGTTGTTTCGTGCCCCAGTAGGCCTTCAAAATACTTGTTTGTTAATAGCCATACCCTCTTTATGGGTAGTCAACCCACAGAGCCTCTCTGAGGCCAGGGCCGCACTTGATGCTGCCTAGTGGGAGGCTGCTTGCAAGGAGGAACTGGTTGCTATCAATGAGCATGACATGTACAAGCTGGTCTACGTGCGCAAAGCCATTGGGGCCAAGTGGTTTTTCTGTTACAAGTGGAAGTTGGATGGCATGCTAGACAAGTACAAAGTCCAAATCACATCCAAAGGCTTTGTACAGGTGCCAGGAGTGGATTTTGGCCAGGTACATATGCCGGCTAGCTGTTTCACCACCTGCTGCATGCTCTTTAGCATGGTCACACAACATGGTGGGAAGCTCCACTACATGGACATGAGCAATGCATTCTTTCATGGGACTTTTGATGGTAAGGCACTCTACACGGTCTAGCCTCCAGGTTTCAATGATGGCACTGGTCATGTTTGGTGACTTCGCAAGGCCCTTTATGGCCTCAAAATAGTCGTCCAGGTGCTAGAACATGGAGATCAATAACACCCTCTTGAAGGGTGTCTTGATGTATAGCAACGCACATCCGACCCTCTACTTCACCCTAGTGGACACCACCCTTATCGTTGTGCTCATCTATGTGGACGATTTGCTCATTGCGTCGCCTGACCTCACCGCTATTGAAAGATGTTGTGCTTGCACAGGTGTTTCTGAGCATGGAGATCGAGTGTGATGTCATCCAAAAATTCTATGTGTACATCGAGTAGACTATGTGCAGACATTGCCCAAGTGCCACACCGATAACTCCAGACAGATAAATCAATCTAAAAGCTTCTAATGCCAACACGCTAGGTATGGCTGTGGACGTCACTATCTTTATTCTTGTCATTAGCTCACTGATGTTCCTTGTCACCACCATGCAACCCGACATTGCCTTCCCCGTGAACATGCTGGTTTAGTTCTCCCAGTCTCCGTACTAGCTACACCTACACGTAGCAAGTTGTGTGGCATGGTGTGTTATCTCCACCCCACGTCTTGAGTTGACATTTCGCCACTAGTCGGTCGTAGTCATTGATGGCTACACGGATAGTGACTAGGCGGGGAGTGCAGATGGCAAGAGCCGCACAGGGTTGAACTCTCTTGTCGGCGGCACAACTGTCTCTTTGCATAGTGGAAATTAAGGGTACGTCACACTGAATACTGCAAAGGTAGAATGCATGGCTTGAGGTGTAGGTGCATGCGAGGGTGAGTGGCTCCATCATCTGTTGTGTGAGTTTTGTCAGCCTGAATCGTCCATCATAATGCATTGTGAAAATGAGAATTCCATCACCCTTGCAGACATTGATGACATCCATTACACACAAAAGAAAACAAATCAATGCATAGTATCACTACATGCATGCTTCATTGCACGAGGGAAACATCGAGATTCTGAGGGTCCTGATAGTGCGACAACTGGCTGACTTCTTGACCAAGGTTGTCAAGCATGTATCATACAAAAAGTTGTCTCTTTGTCTGGTCTACATCCATGATAGTACTTTCTTGCATCCGTGAGTTCCCTTGCCATTTTTTTTCCTCATGTATGTCTGCCCTCTTTTTGTACTCATCTTCACACTTGTGTGGACTTTTTGGAATATGGGGGCATGAGAGCATGGAGGAGCGTGTCTTGTGGTGTGCATTGTGGATGTACGACCTCTGCATATGTATGTATCCTAGTGCCCACAGGTCATGGGGGAGTGTTTTGATTCGCATGTACATCTCACTGATCTCTGCTGTGACTTATCGGTTGGTGTACATGCTCGTGCTTGTGACTGACGTGGCGAACATTGACGACGGAGGACTCTCAGTGATGGAGGCGACTTTGTAACATTTTGAGACACGTGACTTCCGTCTCCTTGTATGGAGTTACCCACTTGCTAGTACTTCATTGCCAGCTCCATTGGCAGTAGCCACCATCACTAATGGAGGTACAGTTAATGGATGCCCTTTTATACACACATGGACCTCTGTATTAGCTCACTTGTGCTCTCATGGTAATTTCTTGGGGGTTTCCTTGTGGGGGGAGGGAGGGAGGATGATGGGAAAGTGTATAGGGCAAGTGTAAGGGGTGGTGTATCATTGTTGGAGAAGTAAGTGTGTCCCATTCTTCCACAAGTGTATTGTATAGTTGGATGTGTACCTTGGTATGATTGACCACTGATGGGGAGAGGAGTGGAGGGGAGGGGGGGAGGATGGGAAAGTGTACGAGGCAAGTGTATAGGATAGTGATATACTACTTGTAGTGAGTGTATCGCTTTTATATACATGCGCAAACTACAGTTGGATATGCTCATTGGAGTGAGTGATCAATGTAAGGGACAGAAGTGGGAGGAGAGAAAAGTGTATGGGGAAAGTATATGTGGTAGTGTATCGCTGTCTTGGTAGTAAGTTTGTATCGTTTTCATATGTATGTGCATCATATAGTCAGATATGTTCCTTGGTGTGAGTGATCATTGATGGGAAGAGGGGTGGAGGAGGAGAAAGTGTATGGATTATTGTATCATTCTCCGGGTAGTAAGTGTACAATACACATGTGTATTGTATAGCTGGATGTGTTCCTTGGTGTGTGTGATGATGCCGGTGAGAGGGGGAGGGGGGAGGAGGGGAAAGTATATGGGGCAAGTGCATGGGATAGTGAATCACTGCCATGGTAGTAAGTGTATAATTTCCATACATATGTGTACTGTATAGTTGGATTTGTACCTTGGTGGGAGTGATCTCTAATGTGGAGGGGAGGAGGAGGAGGAAAAATTGTATGGGAAAAGTGCATGGGGTACCCTAAAAAACTTTGAATTCGATTGAATTCAAATTTTTGCTTCATCAAATTTCATCGAAAACGAACTTTCATCAAATTCATACGTACCACCAAAACAATTACAACATAAAAGGTTTGAAATCAAGGTACCACATCCAGATTTTCATTTGTAGGGTCCTAGGTTCTTTACCATTGGTTCCTAGGTGGAAAAGACTCTTGACATGGATTGTATGGTCTACAAATTCAATTCGACAAACTTCTGGTCAGTCTATGCCCAATTTTGCTCGGTACGTCCGTAATAATCACTTCATTTCTTTGTAAAAGACAAAACACTCCAGCAAAGTACTAGTCAACAACGTGCAAGAGAGGGAAATGACTTCTTACGCACGAAGTAACAGTACTCCAACATGGACATCACACAACAAAATCATCTTCCTCTGGCAGGTCCAAGTGGAAAAGCAGTCAGCCAGCAAATGGCGACGCTGCCCTCTGGAAAAGTGGATCGGATACACGAGGGAAGTTGGAGCGCGACCACGCATTTTTCACGAGGGGCTCGGATTCACGCAAGTACTCCCATGCATCAAAGAACCATCCGCACGATTCCTCCTTCAGCACCTGCATGCCTATGGTCATGTTCCCCCCCTCTGCCGAACGTTCCACGCCCCACTGCGAGAATATCTCCTCAAGCTTGTTTTTGAATGGGCAAGCAATGCCTACGTATGCCGGCTGTGCCTTTGATGTGCAGCTGGCGGGGATGTACGGGGTGTGGATGTACGGGAAATTAGTCCGCAACCACTCCTAGAAAGTCGAGCTGCACTGCGGATGCCAAACATCGAGAATGAGGAGCACATGTGCCTCTCCGTCTCGGACACCAAGAGCCTGACATGCCCGACGGTAGTACGACAGGACAATGTTGCAAACCCACTGCTTTGTGATGTCCCCGTTCACCCAATGAGTGGGCGGGAAAGTCAGGTCCCAGCCGGCTTTGACCAATCGCTGCGCTTTTTCTCCACGTGGAAAACAGCGCGTGGTTTTGCCACCGAAAACCAGCTGCATCGGAAGAAGTTCACCGTTCATCGATGATGTCACCACGGCTGTCACCTGTCGCTTGTCCTTGATGTCGACCATGCCGATGTCGCCGGCACCACGAGGGGCGTAGGTGTGGGTGGCAGTAGGCATGAGCTGAACGCCGGTATGATCGGCGTTCAGAACCATGAATGGCGAGATGCCATACAGGGTCACCATGCACGCCGCGTGGCAATGCATGGTGAGAACCTGCTCTTCCCAGTCAGCAGGAACCTTCTACGCAGCAGTCGTAGCAGATCGCCAAGCCCACCCGAGCTCCTTGGTGATGAATTTGCGCACCCATGTGCGGCTGAAGGCGCTCAACCCCATGTGCTCCTGCTCGTCCGGTGCATGGAGCGCCACGATGCCACGGATCTCTCTGCGGATGCCTTTGCTATTCAACGCGTGGCCAGCGCCGCGTGCTTCTGTCAGTCGCTTCTTGATTTCCGCAAGGATTGCCGGCCTGTCGGACATCGAGGCCCGTTTGCCCGATGAGCCATGCTTGCGCTTCTTGTTGTTCACAGGTGTTGATGGTGCTGCTGCTATGGAGGCAATAACAGTTGCAGCGTAGTGTGGCTTCAAAACTTTGGAGCCGTCCACGAACCACCCATGAACGGTGGATGCTACGAGTGTGTCAAAAACACAGTATCCGTTGGGGGTACGGAAAGTGCCCTTCAGATGTTGTACCACCGCGTACGCCGTGCCATGTTCCTTGTATGCCTTATAGATGGTTTGGAAGTGGCCACTTCCAAACCAATCACAGTAGCGCCTACGTTTGCTGTTGGTACTGTTGGACGAGGAGCCCGTGGTCGTCAATTGCAAGATCGACAAGTGCAGGCACTCAGTGTCAGTCGAATCATCCGAAGACTGTTCGTTGTCGCTCCCGCTGCTGCTACAGCTGTTGCTGCTGTCCTTGTCGGAGCTGCCGTTGGATGTGGAGGAAACGTCGATGACGGTTGGCTTGGATGCATGCGGAGGACTTTCGGTTTTTTCTAAACCGAAGTCGGGCGATTGGTGAGGGGTCTGCCCGGATGGAAGCAATCCATCCGAGATGACCAGCGATGCAGAACGCGCCCTCCTGCGAGTAGAGGTTGGAGGAGATGGCTTCAGTGTGTCGTTCCCACGCCACTTCCCCTTTTCAGCCGCAGTTGGAGGACGGCGGACGGGGTTCACCGTGGGAGATGGAGCAGGCTCGGTGGGCAAGACGGGCTCCTCATCTGTGCAAACGCGAGAGGGCCCTGCACCTGGGCTGTAGTTCCACACGCGCGGAGCTGCCTCATGTGTCATGCATGGAGTCTCGTTGATTTGCTGCTGTGCGCCAGCGTCAGCGATGACAAGGGGGACGTTTGAGGGAAGCGAGAGCATGGATGTCAGCATGGGAGAACCCTCTGGATACGGGGAATATCCCTCCGGAGTCGTCTTCTTCTCCACGGTGTCATCCATGGTCAAGACCGTGAGCTTGCACGGATGTCCAACAGGACGCTTGGGCATAGGGGGACGCGGAGGGGGTCCCTGACGGGGGGCTTCCACAAGCCTGCGTGTCCTCTCCTCAGACGACACCTGCACTAGGAAACGGTGCATAGTGCTGGTGCTGATTTGGCACAGAGAGTGTGGGTGGGCAGACTGACGCAGACAGGTGTCTGACAGGACAGGGAATAAGGAGTACATGCACGAATGCAGATGAGCCTTGCTACGCACTGCGGTACGGTGCACCCGGACCGACCAATCGTTCCACGCGACAAGCACGAATCCTTGCGCGCCATCAATGGACATTTGACCATTCAAAAAACAAGCGCTCAAACGTTGACGCAACTTTGAGGTTTGTCAAAAACTAATAAATGTCCACGTAAGATAATCGAATTCAAGGTATCATCCCCCAAGTTTCGTCGATTGTGCCACCTAAATAATTTTAACCCGGGAAAAAACTCGACGAATTGATTATGCTTCAGGTTTTTTAGGGTAGTATACCACTGTCCTGGTAGTACCTGAATCGTTTTCATACACATGTGTATTGTATAGTTGGATGTATTCCTTTGTGTGAGTGATCACTGATGGGGGGAGGGGGGAGGGAGGAGGGGGAAGTGTATGGGATAAGTGTATGGGGTAGTATGTCACTCTCCTCCTAGCACTTGAAAGGTTCAGAAAACAACTTTTGATCCTTTATTTTGTGTTTGTGTTAATTTTCTGGGCTCAAATTTGTATTTGTTCAAAAACACCATTTGGCCCATGGCTGTGCTTCACAAATTAGAGAAAATGGTACACGAGTTTGGGCTTTGTGACTTAGGAATTGCAAGAAGCACATGAGTGAGTGCTTAGTGTGGGGGGGCCAGCTCGCGTAAGAGAAAACAATCTTTATTAGAAATAATTGTGTGAGCAAATGTATAGACAGGTTCACAATGATGCACAGCAACCCTAACCGTGTGCCTCGGCGCTCAAGCCGCCAGGGTTTGATGGGTGAAATTCAAATTCTGATTTTCAAATAACTCGAGGCACAAAGAGAGCAAGCCAGGACTTGAACGAGCTCACTTGACCGACTAGAATAACTAAAATGTGTTTCTGTTTAAGTAAACCACTAGATTTTGTGTTTGTGCAAAACACCCAATGATACAAATTTTTCTATGTAGAAACTAGAATTGTTTTTGCACAACCTTTCAAGTGCTAGCATTGTAAGTGTAACGCTTTCGTACACATGTGTATTCTTTAGTCCGGTATGCTTGTGTAGTGTATGGGATAATGTATCACTGTGTCGGTAGTAAGTGTAGCATTTTCACAAAAATGTGCATTGTACAATTAGATATGTTCCTTGGTGTGAGTGATCACTCATGGAAAGAGGTGAAGGGGGTGGGGAGTGTATCAGGCAAGTGTATGGGGTAGTGTATCACTTTCTGGGTTTTAAGTGTACCGCTTTCATACACATGTGTGTTGCATAACTGGATGTGTTCTTTTGTGTGAGTGATCACATTAGTGTACACTAATGTGCATCACTTTGCATCGCTTGTGTACGAGTAAAGTGTCCAATAAATTTATCTTATTCATGTTTCCCTCCTCCTCCTACACCTTGTTCCCTTATCCCTATCTTCACACCTGTCTCTCTGTCCACTAAGCCTAGTGGTGTAAAAAATGGATACATAAGGGTGCAATTCTTTCAAGACTTCACTAGAATGCATGTTCTCTACCCAATACACTTACCTCATACAATTTTGGAGAGGGGAAGAAAGCATAGGACACGTGTATGGGGTAGTGTATGACTATGTGGCTAGTAAGTTTGTCATTTTCATACACATCTGTATTGCATAGTTGGATATGTTCCTTTGAGTGAGTGATCACTGATGGAAAGAGGGGGGGGAAGGAATAATGTATGGGAAAAGTGTATGGGGTCGTGTACCACTATCTGGGTGTGTTTTCTTCATTCACATGTGTGTTGTACAGTTAGATATGTTCCTCAGTGTGATTGATCACATAAGTGTACACCAATGTTTGCATTGTACAATTGAGTGCAAGTACACTGTCCATTACATTTGTATCATACATGTTTCCCTTGAGTCCCTCTCCCTCCCCATCCCCTTATCCCTAACTACACACCTATTGCTCTGCCCACTGAGTCGGGTGGTGTAAAAAATGGATACAAAAATGGGTAATGCTTTTCATGATTCAATAGCAAAAGGGCCAAATTGCTCAGATACCCATAAAACGCAAAGTGTGACTCTGATCCGCCCGGTAGCGGCAAAAAAAAAACTCCAAAGCCCAGTCGAAAATCATGCTCGCTCGCGGCATGCGTCGACGGGCGAGCATGAAAAAATCCTGCATGCGGAGATTGCTCCCACGCGAGAATCGCGAGGGAGCGATGACCGCTTTGTTTTCTTCTTTTTTTTTGTCACGCAAACCCCCCAGTTAAATTTAGGGTTTTGTATGTTTGGCGCGGGCTCTGCCTGCGCCAAACATAAAACCCTACATCGAACTGGGGGGTTTGCGTGACAAAAAAAAAAAAACAAAGTGGTCATCGCTCCCTCGCAATCGAGCGAAAACGTCCTTCTTTCGTTTTGGATAATTCTTTGTAAACGCAAACCTATCATTTCAACACACAAACCGCATTCAAACCATGCCCCGAATTACATTCAAGGTTTTAGGGTTTTGTTTTTGCGCGGTCTCCTGCTGGGCCCTGCTACCGCGGGGCCCAGCAGGTTCCCTTTCAATGCATGGGGAGTCTTGAACTCCCCTCAAACTCTAAACAAACCTCCCCCCGCTAGTATCACAAACCCTTCAACGAAAGGGTTTGTGATACTAGCGGAGGGCGCCGCATACCATGCGTCGTCAGCGCATGGCATGTGGTCTCGACATGCATTTTTGTCTGTTTTCTTTGTTACTGGCGTGGCGGTAGCGGCGGCTGATGGGTAGTAAGGTTATTCCTCGCTCGACGACGGGCGAATCAGTTTTGTATTTCTACTATTCGGGTATCTCGTGACCGAACCCATAGCAAAAATATTCAATTTCCAATAAACTTACCTTATGCATGTTTAGAGGGGGAGGGGGAGCGTGGGTGGGCGAGAGGGAAGTGTATGGGCAAGTGTATGGATTAGTGTATTACTATCCAAATAGTAAGGGTTCAAGTTTTTCCATAATTCACTAGAATTTCCATTCACCATCCAATTTACTTACATCATACACTTCTGGAGAGGGGAAGGGAAGAGGAGGGAGTGTATGGGGCGATTGTATGGGGAAGTGTATCACTGTCCGGGTAGTAAATGTATTGTGTTCATACACATGTGTATTGTATAGGTGGATATGATCCTTGGTGCAAGTAATCACTGATTGGAAGTTGTGGGAGGGGGGAGGAGGAAAGGTGTATGTGGCAATTGTATGGGGTAGTGTATCATTGTGCCGGTAGTAACCCTATGTTTTCATACACATGTCTGAGGGAATCGTATGAGCTAGTGTACTACTTGTTATTTGTGTTAATGAATATTGGTAAAGTTGTAGAAATTTTCTTAGGAAAAAAAGTGGAATTGGGGTGTTTCTTGTAAGCTTCCAATATCTTGTGTCTCATGGAAGGAAGGTTCCAACTCAATGGTCATATTGGTGTAGAAAGGTACCTCGTACTTTTACTTGCATACGTACCATGCATCTATATTGATTGTAGAGTGTATGGATTTGGGTGTATTGGTTATTAATGCACTAATTTCACTTATGTTTGGTATGTGTCAGTGCCTGACGGTGATCCCTGGCCTTGTTTTACACTCACCTCATTGATGCAGGTGACTGACCAGAGGAAGAACCACTGGCTGCTAGTACCACTGGCTGCTCAACCAACTCGACATGATTGTAGAATCGGACAGCCTTGTGACAAGTAGTTGAAGAACTTCACCGGCCTTGATTCTCTTACGCTTTAGCCACACAGACGTACCATATGCTTGCATGACTTCTTGCCTCCAACTTAGTGGTGGATAGACATATTCTCCCTCAAACCTAATTTTCGCAGGTTTCTTGACCGGTTATGGACATGACAGTTCTTGGCAAACTAGGTTGGGCGGTTATTCTTGTCCAACCACGCTCAAGGATAGCGAGCGTGTTGCTCACTCGCTTGCTGTCCCTCACTACCTGACACCAATTCATGCCATGACTTGTTGCTCATGTCACGCTCACATTATTGCTCACACTCGTCAAGCATCCATGGCATTTCTTTGCCCCATTCCTTTCTTGTGCTAGCCTGTTATTGCCGTTGAGTCAAGCAGGACTACCTACTGATATTAAAGCAAACTTCATAGGGGTAACACGTTTACATCTGCCAAACTTAAAATTGGGCCAAATTCGTGGCCCTAACTCTTTGCGCCACACGTTTATACACAATGTGCAGAATCTTGTCTGAGCAGCCTAGGGATCAACCATTTTACAGTCTACATATAGTCTCATCCCCTATTCCTTCTGCCCTACAATGTTTGTGGCAGTCCATAGAAAACGGATAGCCGTGTCTAGCTGGCATTGACAGCTGCACTACTTGCCAACTGTAGGATAAGCAATATCCTACAATAGCAGCCCACAACAATAGTGATGTATAGCAATATCAGAATTAGACTCCAAAGGCAACTATAGCTACGACAACGTGGTAGTAGTAGCAGTAGCAGCCATGTAATGCAACATTTAGTAACACGAGCATCGGCGTGCAGCAACAACATCAAGTTGTAGCAGCATTGGCATGCCGTAGCCGCGACCACTACTGCAACAATGAAGTAACAACAACAAGTAGCAACTTGCCCCTCCATTACACTTGTAGTAAGAAGAAATAGAATTTTGGCTATGGACCTTAGGATGGAGGAATACAAAAATGGTGAGTGTACGCTATACCAAAGACAACCTATTTAGTTTATAGCATCTCATAGTGTATCGTGGCAGTGCCACGCCGACCGGTTGAAAGAGCCACGTGGCTCAAGCGGGGTCACCCGGGACTGTGGGCGGTTGGACGAGATGGCTTGAGGGTTAGAGACCCTCAAGCACCACGGTTTTGGCTTAGTCGGCCAAGGATTCCGTCCAATCCATTACATTGGTATCAGAGCTCCAGGGCTTGAATCCCACGTCAGGATTGCCGGAGATGCAGAGGCGGCTCTCACTCCTAACGGGGGGGAGTGTAGTGCGGTAGTGCCGTGCCGACCGGTCGAAGGAGCCATGTGGCTTGATCGGGATCACTTGGGACTGTGGGCGGTTGGACGGTATGGCTTGAGGGTCGGAGACCCTCAAGCACCGTGGTTTCGTCCAATCCGTTGCACATAAGTACATGCCTTAAATTACGAACCAAGAGAAACATGTGTAGCGGGAGGGCCGGATCGGCCCTCCCCGCCCTCGCAAATAGCGAGGGCTGGCTGGCGGCCAGCCCTCGCCAGCAAGGGCTAGCCGGTGGCCAGCCACGCTCTTGCCACCGGCCAGCTAGCAGCCGGCCGACTCGGCGGCCGGCCGCCGGTCAGGTGACCGACCGGCCACCCGCCGGCTAGCCCTAGCCGCCAATCAAGCTGGGGGCTCAATCGGCAGCCGAGGGGCCACCAAATCCTCGCAAGCGCGGCTGGTGGCCCCGCGTATTCGCCCTCACCCTCCCCTCCTCGCCGGAAAAGGCGAGACAGACGAGGAGAGGGGGTGAGCGAGAGAGGCTGGCGCAAAATTGCCAGCGTGCTCCGCTTGCAACGATTTTGCCCCATTGCGTCAAAATATATCAAAGTCACAAGTTTGTACAACTTCGACATGTTTCTCAGTAAAGCTCGTGCAAACCAACGAGTTCGGAGTAAACACCCCTTCTTCTCGTCTCGAAACAAGGGGGTGAGGTAAAAAACGGAAACGAACCTCCGGGGACTTATAACATTCAAGTCTCCCTCCTGAAGGTCGTTGATGACAATTGCTCTTCAGTTCTGTGAGGGGGAAAATCCCTCACGCGGACGGAGATCACCATTCTACAAACTCCGACGACGACTCTGAGCATGAGTTGGAGACATCACCTACTACATTGGTAGCTAGAGCCAATATGCCCTGAGCGACTAACTTTGCAATGTTTTTGGCGGTCGAACAGTACATCACACGCTACCGCCGGGGCACAGTAGCAATAGAAACGGCAAAAGGGGGTACGAACAAGAAATTAACGTTTGGAGCTCCGTAAATTATGTTGGGAAGCTATTGACGATCTCTGCATATATTTTCTACATTCCCCCGGGATCTTCCCATCACCAGAGAGCCATGAGCATTTTTTTTGGTAAGGATAGGGTGTTTCATTGCTTACAATAGCACGATTTTGGCCATTTCTCAAGCTTTCATGCTTGTTTCCTTGGTCCAAGAAATTGTGCAGGGGGCCTCCTCATCTCCAACCGCCTCTAGGGGATGGTAGAACGTCAAAAAAGGAGGAGGTGCCTCCTTGAAGGTGTTTGGAGGTCCCACCATCGCCGCGTGCCCAAGGAAGACGCTCCACGACGACTCCAAGACGGCTCCAAGATGCAAAGCCAAGGCCAAAGAAAGATTAAGGAAGAAAAGAGCTCAAGAGAAAAACCCACGTGGTGGGGAAAAGTGTGAGGAGGGTAGCAAATTCTTGGTTGGAGTAGCCCCCTCTCACCTCTCTTTGCTTGTGAGCGAAACTCACACTCTTGTTGATTTCCCCTTGTCTTTCCAATGTGTTTTCCTAGTTCCCAAGAGACTATCAAGGGCTGCGAGTCACAGCTTAAGAAGATAGACTTGAAAACCACGTGATTGTGGCGATCATTTCGGCCTAAGAAAGTAGCAAGTTTTAACGTGTGGTTGTGATGTCCTCAGCGACCTAGAAAGATAGCAATTGTTTTTCTAGTGGCCTCACTGATTGTGAGTGTCTAGTCGGATCTCACGAGGGTTGCCCTAATTTCATATTCTGAGCGACGCTCACTCTTGCTTGTCGTGCAAGTTGCATGCAACAACACCATGGATGGTGTCCGCCGGTCCCTCCAAAGCACCAATGGGCAAGTTGGTGATGGCTTCACCGCGCGCCCTCGGCATCCTCCAAGTTTGGGGGCCGTGGCAGTAAGCGCGGTAGCAAACCCAAAAGCTACCGTATCTCAAAAGGCAATATGTGCTCCTCTCGGAAAAACCAAGAAGTGTGTGGAAGCCGAGGATGCGCTCGATGAGCATGTCGACGTGGACGTGGACGATCTCCACGTGACGAGGGACCGGTTTGGGGGAGACAAACCGGATGTCGAGCACGAGGAAGAGCACGATGACGAAGATATTGACCGTGATCATTGTGATGGTCGTAAGGAGCTCTTGAGCCGGTCGCTCGAGAAAGGCAAGGCATGCGCTGAGCCGGAGGAAGCTGTCGATATCAACAATGTTGTCGATAGCAGCAAGCGTGCCGAAAGTAGCTATGCGAGAAGTTCTCACAAGAATGAGTCGCGTGGCGACGTGGACAAGGGTCGTCACAGCACTCGCCAAGACCTGGCGGATGCAGTCACCAAAGTGGCCAGGAAACTGCAAATCAACGTTGAGGACGAGGATGTTCTTTCTCACGGAGGAGCACGTGCCAAACCCGCCTTGTACAACGCTGAAGCTGTGGAGAACCTTTGCCACCACTCCTGCATGGCGTAGGACGACAGTTTCTTCTGCAAGATGGGGCTCCTTGAGGGTGCATACGCAAACAGTATGCTCCTCAACTGGGCAAAGGTGCATGGCCGGTGCAAGGCCATGGAGACCACTGCTGAGACTCTAACGACACCAGAGCTCAAGTCGACGTTCGCCAATCTCCTCGTCCATGCTCGACAAACCATATCGGACCTTGACAGGGACCGACGACTTCAATGCGTCGCGGTGCACGCAGCAACACTACGGTGAAACAACCTCAATGAGGCATTGAAGAGCGTGACCCAAGCATGGGGGGTACAAGAGCGTGACCACGACATGGTCGCTGACCCCACCGCCAGTGGCGATAGATGCCAGCCTACCTTGACGACCTCAAGGCAGGCCATGAACACGTCATTCATCAACAGTGTGAAGGTCTTCCATAAGGGCCGCAAGCTAACTGATTGGCTGAATGGCATGCAACACATGCTGCGTGTGCAGAAGGCTCCACTCAATCAGTGGGATGACCTTGCCTTGATGCGGTTGGAGACCAAACTCTTCAAATACGTGGTCAGTGAGTGGAGTGTGCATCACCCTCACCTGGAGTGACAACCCGTTCCTTGGGATGCATTTTGCTCCCATGTGCGCAAGAAGTGCGCACAATGCGAGGAGGCCCAGCAGGCCTTCACCAAGCTGAAGGAATCCAAGCAGCTCAGCAGCTCGCTGGAGACGCACCCGATTGAGTTTATCATGCTTGTTGTAACAGGCTGGATCTCCAGCTCCTGCTCTGAAGTCGTCGTCGGAGTTCGCAGAATGGCATTCTCAGTCCGCGTCAGGGGTTTACCCCCTTCGCAAGACTGAGGGGCAATCGTCATCAACGACCCAGAGCAGGGAGACTCGAATATTTCGAGTCTCCGGAGGCCCATTTCCGTTTTTAACCAAACCCCTGGTTTTGGGACCCAAACCGGGGGTTTTTACCTCGAACTCGTGTGTTCGCACGAGTTATTCCGTTTGTTTTACGTCGAAGTTCGTCATAAACGAACTTCGAGTTTCTTTTTGTCGTTCTGGCGCGAAATCGCCGCGTGCGAGGCACGCTGGCGATTTCGCGCCAGCAGTTCTTGTCCGCACTCTCGCTCCCCCTATCCCTCGTCCTCTCTTGCTCGTTTGCAAGGAGGGCAAGGGGGGGCGAGGGCACGAGGCCACGAGGCCTCGCCCTCGAGGCCCTCGTGGCCTCTCAGCCGCCGATCCGGCTTAAGGCCGCGATGGGCGGCTGGCGGCTGGCCGGCCGGTGGCCGGCCGGTCGCTTGGCCGGCCGCCGGCCGTCCAGCCGGCCGGCAGCGAGCTGGCCGACGGCCAGCGAATCGCTGGCCACCGGCCAGCCCTCGCTGACGCGAGGGGTGG
>SZWC01010767.1:0-10061 GCA_023375785.1 Penium margaritaceum | reverse complement strand
TGGCCGACGGCCAGCGAATCGCTGGCCGCCGGCCAGCCCTCGCTGATGCGAGGGGTGGTGCGCAACCACCCCTCGCATCAGCGAGGAGGGAGGGCCGAACCGGCCCTCCCGCTACACTTGTCAAGGAAGCCAAAAGCTTCACAGAGAGCGATGGTACACCACTGTTCAGGTACCCATAGTGCCTGCTGCAAGAGTTCTTGCGTGAGGGTACTACGAGCGAGAAGCTCAATGACCAAACCACTACCACCGCTGTAGGTCAAGCTTGGAAGAGTTGGCATATCCCGCGGGACTATTTGAGCGAGGTGCATGCTGCAAACCCGAAGTACTTCTCGGATGCACATCCGGCTGCACGTGCATAGCAAGGGCACGACATGCGCATGCATGATTCAAAAGGCTAGGGATGTAGCCGAGTAGCATGGTGGGTCTAAGGGCAAGCAGCATGGAAACCCCCCAGCCAAGAAGATTGGCGGGTAGAAGAACGCCAACCACAAGTGCAGCGTGACAACGACGAGCAGCATGTGGCGCGTGAGCATCACAACACCGCTTTCCTCAAGAGTCTCTACCACATCTGCATGTAGACTGGCCACTTCAGGGCTGAGTGCCCTTAGGCCGCCGCCGGTGGTAGAGAGTGGGGCTGCTGCACTAGCCGCAGCAGCGGAACCATATGGAGATGCTGCGGCATGCGGTTGCGGACAGGGTCGTTTTTACGGCTGTGGCCTTGGCCATGGGCGGGGTCGTGGGAGTGGCCAAGGCCGCGGGGCAGGTTTCCCCACCCTTGAGTGACGCTAGTGGGGACCACTCAGGGGGAAAAGTGGATCACGAGTGTGGGTTCATGTTTTTTGATGAGGATGTAAAACAATCCAAATTTCTAACGGTTTCAAATTTCTTGGTTGTGTTTGCTCCCTCCTATTGAACCGGATTCCATACTTGTTGATCAACACTGCTCACTAAATCTTTAATCTCCAGATGAAATACATGATCATACTTGCTTGGTGGTCGCGACAGCGACCACCGTGTATGACTTGTGTAACGCAAGGTGGTGAGTGCAATGACATTCACAGTACCATTGGTGGACGATTTTGATCCAACCTGGTTGAAAGATTGGAAGGTGCTCGCCGAATGCACACAAAACCACAAGATGTGGACCCAAGTTGGTGAAGCACTCAAGTTGCAACGCCCACCACATCTATTTTGTGTTTACCACAAACTTGGGTTGCCATCGTCGAGTCTTTTCACTCAGAAGAGTGGGGGCAACATGACGATGCAGTTCAAAGGGCACTAGCCCGTGCCCCTGTGAACAAGCTGGCTGACACCAAAGGAGATGACTCCTTTGGTAGCCTCGGCTTCACCCAATAGGTGGGCCTCAAGTATGAGCCATCGAATGCCTTAGTTGTTGTCAGTGACAACAGTACGGTATTCGTGATCGATACCCACAAAGCATAGATTTTCATTCAAGGTTACACTCAAAGGGTCACGCTGAAGGTTCTGAATCTTCTTGACCCTTTCGACATGGCTCTAGGCGATACGTGGCTTCGCAAAAACAATGCACTAATGTGATTTGAGTCAAAGTGGGTTTTGCCCCTTTACCCTTGTTCCGAGTACGGAACTGTCACTGACCCGACTCAAAGTCTAAGCCAACTTGTACGCGATGTAGGTCAAGAAACGTATAGGGCAGAGTTGCCGATGTTTCTTGGCCCAACTACAAAAGGTGGAAGACAAAGTGAAGGAAGACATGCCGTAGGAAATCAAAACACTGTTGGCAAAGTTCTCAGACATTCTAAGACCCACCGGCTTGGCTTCCATAAGAACGACACAGGCGACACGATTCTGCTTCAACTGGAGGCGACTCCCCCATTCAGACCCATGTATCCCCTAAGTCCGACAGAGAGGCTAGAAGCCGAATGCCAAATTAAGGAGTACCTTACAAAAGGTTGGATCGAGCCAAGTAGCTTGCCGTACGGCACGCCTATCCTTTTTGTGAACAAAAGGGTTGGTAGTTTACGCATGTGCATGGACTACCTGGCGTTGAACAAGCTGAGGGTGAAAAATCAATTCCCCTTACCGCGGATTGAGGAACTCCTTGACCAAGTCCAAGGAGCGAAAGTCTTTTTGTCCTTGGATTTGTCACAGGGGCAACATCAAATCCACATCTTGGAAGATGATGTACCTAGAACGGCGTTTCGGATGCACTTGGGACATTATCAGTTTCGATTTTAATGCTTCGGGTTTATTAATAGCCGGGCAACTTTCAAAGGAGAAATGAACCAAACATTTGCCAAGCAACTCGGTTATCTTGTTTGGGTTTACTTGGATGACATTATTGTTTTCTCAAAAACAATGGAAGAGCAACTAGAGCATTTTTGTGAAGTTCTCATTATCCTTTGGGAAGAAAATTTCTATGTAACTGTGAGCAAGTGCAAGTGTATACAAGATGAGCTCGAGTACCTCAAACACATCGTGGGCAAAGACGGTATCTGTGCCGACCCACGAAAGGTCCAAGCCATGGTGCATTGGCCGCACCCAGCAAAATTCGGGCAGATCCGGTCTTTCCTTAGCTTTGCAAAGTACTTTTGATGATTCATGCAAGGGTACTCGACACTGGCAGCACAGCTAGCCAGACTCACGCAAAAAGACATGCGCTGAGATTAGATACCACACTGCAATAATTTTTTTCTCAAATTCAAGGAACTTCTGTCCATCGCCCTCATCTTGGCTCTCCCAGGTCCCTCGCAACCTTGAGAGGTGCGTTATGATGCGTCAGTAGTAGGACTTGGGACAGTCCTCATGCAGAACGGTCATCCAGTCGTGTATGAAAGCGAAAAGATCATTCCAGTTGAAACGCGGTACTCGATTGGTGATCAAGAGCTTCTTGCAGTGGTACACGCTCTTAGGACATGGCGTTATTGCCTCGAGGGTTCCGAGGGGGGTGCAACGGTCATGACCGGCCATAACCCGTTGGTGTTTTTTGGAACACAACCGAACCTGTCAAGGTGACAGGCGCGTTGGAGTGAATATCAGAGCCACTTCTTGTTCACATGGGAGTATGAGCCTGGCGAATCAACGTGACCAATGCACTAAGCCAACAGCTTATATAATTTATTGTAACCACTTACGTTCTTGGGTGTTTTATGGCCACTGCATTAGGCTCAACGCACACACCTGACACCCTTGTACCCTTGCGGTAACCACCTTGAGAGATTATCCACTACAATGGCTTTGTGAACACGATCTGAATGGGATACTGCGTGCATTCTTGGTTCCTAGACTATCGCAATCTTGGAAAGCACAGATTGGTGGAAGCTACAGGAATTCAGTTTTATTGAGAACAAGTCGTTGTGCCAGACTCAGAAGATCTTCGAGCAAAGATAATCTCCAAGTTTCGCGGCCCACCGGTGGCAGGTCATGCGAGACCATGAAAGACGAGATAAGCACTCTTTGACCACTACTGGTGGCCAAGATGGAGCGTCGAAGTCTACAAGTATTGCATAGCATGCGGCCCATGTCTCCGGAATAAGCCAAGTAATAAAGGACCAGCTGGACTCCTTCAACAATTTCCCATCCCAAGGACTCCATGGAAGTGTGTTTGTATGGAATTTATTACCGGCCTTCTGGACACGGCCTGTGGCCGTGATGAAATCTTGGTTGTGGTTGATCATCTAACGAAGACGACACACTTCATTCCCACAACCACTGACGTGAACGTTGAGGAGACCGCTTGTCTCTTCTTTGAGGGTGTTGTGAAGTATCACGGTTTGCGGCTACGCATTATCTCCAACGAAGATAGAAAATTTGCTAGTAAGTTATGGCAAAATGTGAACGAGTACTTCGGGTGTAAGTCTTGCATGTCGATAGCATTCCACCCTCAAACGGACGAACAATCAGCATGCATGAATCGCACTCTGGAGCAGATGCTCCGCATGTCCAGGACCCAACCATGGACGTCTCAGACAAACTCCTTGCACCAACAGAGTTTACGGTGAACAACTCTGTGAACGAGTCCACGTAGTTCACTCTATTTGTGCTGAGCAATGGTCGGCATCCAGTGGCACCCTCTTCCTTGGTGAAGAGTGGGATCAGCAATGGACAGGTTCCTTTAGCTAGTGTTAAATGCCTAGAGTCCTTGTTACAAGAGGCGAACGGTCACCTTCAAGCGTCTCGACAATGACATAAGGCATATGTTGACAAGAGTCCCCGCGAGGTCACTTTTGAAATCGGTGACAAGGTGTTGCTTAACACCAAGAACCTTCGGTTGAAGTTGCCAGGGGCGCGTAGACTTCTCCCAAAGTGGATCGGGCCGTTTCCCATTGTTGCACACATCGAGCTACTGGCTTACAGATTGTTTCTTTCACTGAGCATGAAGATTCATGATGTCTTTCATGTGAGCTTACTTGCTCCATATAGGGCAGAGGGGCCTGTTCAACCAACACTAGCAGTCCTTACTACGGAAGGCAATTACGAGGTGTTACGCCTACTCCAACACCAAGAGCGTACACTCCAGAAGCGAGTCACTAGGGAATACCTCATTCATTGGGCTTGTTGTGTACCGGAACGGAACTCATGGGAGCAAGAGTCTCGTTTGCCCACTGGGGTGGTCAACGAGTGCTGGAGAGAGTTGGCATCCTGCACGCATTGACGCGTTGCACGAGGCACCAACTGAACGCCGATATAGTGAACAACATTCCCACTGGGTGGCATTCATAGAGACGGCCATGGGTAGTTGGGGGCGCCCAACATGGTTGTCACGCGGATGCTCCGTCGTGAAAGGGGGAGGCCACTAGCCGTGCTAACCTACTGGCTGCAACTTTGGTCCAAGTCGAAAGCACGTGTTCATGTCTTCGCTGGTGATTAGAGATCATTACAAGAGTGCACTTTTCAAAATGTTGATGCTTCAATACTAGACACCCCTGCTTGTTGTTTATGAACGGAGACAGTTCATAACAAGTGGGGAAGAATGTAGCGGGAGGGCCGGTTCGGCCCTCCCTGCCCTCGTAAATCGTGAGGGTTGGCCGGCAGCCAGCCTTCGCTAGCGACGGCTGGTTGGTGGCCAGCCACGTGCTGGCCATCGGCCAGTTGGCAGCCAGCCAGCTCGGTGGCCACCCGCCAGCTAACCCTAACCGTCGATTGAGCTGGGGGCTCAATTAGCAGGTAAGGGGCCACCAAAGCCTCGTGATCGAGGCTGGTGGCTGTGCGTCCTCGCCCTTGCCCTGCCCTCCTTGCTTCCAAAGGCGTGATGGATGAGGGGAGGGGGCGAGCGAGAGAGAGGGCGAGAGTGCGGTAAAACGATTGGCGCGAAATTGTCAGCGTGCTTGGCAAACGCCGATTTTGCGCCATCATGTGAAAACATATTGAAGTTGCGAGTTAGCGTGACTTTGACATGTTTCTCAGTAAAACATGTGCAAACCCACGAGCTTGGGGTATACACCCCTTGTTCTCGTCTCGGAACGGGGGGGTGAGGTTTTAAATGGAAATGAGCATCCAGAGACTTGAATTATTTGAGTCCCCCTGCTAAGGGTCGTTGATGATGATTGCTCCTCAGTTCTACAAGGGGGAAAACCCCTCATGCAGATTGAGATCACCATTCTGCTAACTCGGACGATGACTCTTACTAGGAGTTGGAGACAAAATCCGCTATAACGTGAAACCATGGTTTTTTAGCAATGTGTGGTTTGTTTGAAAACCTCCATTTCATGGAGTCCTTTATGGATTACGTCCTCTTTCCCGTGCCAGAGCGTCAGTTTTGAGTAAGGGCATCCGTTCCCAAGTCAAACAAATGGATGGAGTGACAGGAGGAATCGTTAAAAGAAAGAGTTCTCGCATGGTAAACAAACATAACTTATCGTAGGAAGTAGCGGTGAGGTGGAGCTTACTAAGGTGCCCAACTCATTGGTCGTAAACCACGTTCGACATGCTTATTGATTTCATTGACTTCATGGTGCCTAAATTTTCGTGTCTGAGTCCATGAGCACCCATGTGAGAGCACTCTTTTGCATGTAACATATAGGTTTTTAACCTTGTTTCTGTCACACTCTTGAAATCGAAGTGATACCATCCCTATGATGACGTGGCTCGTTGTGATGACATCATGCTCTATACGAGGGAAGTGGACATGAATCAGTGCTTATTGAGAAAACAAGTTCTCATCCAAAAATCGTTCCACCATGGAGATGTACTATAAGTTGCAGCTTCTCGGGTGCTATAGCAAGTTTTTTGCATCTTTTAGACAATGTCCCATAGTACTTGCATTCATTCCGTGGGGTGACGTGAGAATATGTGTCCATGATTAAAGTCTTGCGTCACATTAGTTCAAGAAATTTAACATACTATCCGACCAAAGAGAGCTATTACGGCTGTGGTTTGAGAGAAAATTTCCAACCATAACCTTTGATACGTTGTATTTTGGATCTTTTCAGACTGCCCTGTGGCAACTCTTCCACATGTCTATAAGCCTATATAAATAAATCATCATATAAATCGACGTTGCCTCTCTAGAGGGAATGGACTGTGACACATAGCTAAATGTGACAGTGAGAGTTGAGAGAGACATGCACGCAGGGCAACCAGGAGGAGGGGCATGCATATGCCTAGAGTCAAGCGTAAAGAAGCAAGCAAAGGTCAATGTAGATGATTTCCTTACAAGATCCTAAGGGGGAAAGTGCAGTCGAGGTCAATAAGGGTCGGCATGCCAATGGTGGCTAAAGAGGCCTAGTAACGACATGTCATCGGTGTTGAGCTCAGCTGCCCAGTGGCCAAAGGGCTGTTACATGTAGCGAGCTTGCTCCCGATGATTCAACGATGTTAATTGACGAGCGACTTTCAACCTTGGCTGCGGATGCTAAGGATGTGGAAATGGCGTAGGGGAGGAGGAGCGCGGGTGATGAAAGTAACCTAGTGTTTGCTATATGTTGGGGCTGTTGTGGTAGCTGTAGCAGACCTGGAGCATGCCTATCACACAAGACGTTTAGGGAGAAGCATTGTAAATCAACCAAGAAAGGACAGGGAAACTGACCCTGCTCCTCATAAAACACTCAACAACCCTGCGCAAAGTGCAATGTTAGATGAGGAAACTGAGTGGCTAGACAAGCAGAGTAGGGGTTGAACACTAGAGGTTTGTAGAGCTCATAAAGGAGGCTAGATGAATGGGTGGCTACGAGGTTGCCTTTCACACCAGAAGGTGTATCAAGTCCTCGCATTGAAGAACGACAAACTTCATTGTTGAGAGAAAGCACTTGGTCATTGCTTTTTGCGTGACCGACATTGACGATAGTCCGTTCCATGAGTTTGTCGCTCACGTGAGCATTGGGCCTTACGACTTGGGAGTTGTTGGAAATTGCTTGAGCTTTGAAGCTGTAGCAACTTCCAGGAACTCGGGGCTGCTATGCTCAAAGCTTTGTGAGCTGCGAGCACTTCATCTCTAGATAACCCTGACATGGCACGGGAGTTCAGCATGGTTCACTGGGAAAGGACCCTTCTCTTTTCAGGGACTGGCGGCTTGGAGTTACTTCTGGGTAGTGTGAGCGGCCGAAGGTATCCAAATGAACCCTACTAAGCGTCCGCAATTCCACAATGGCTGAGCCAGGAAGGTGACGCTGTTTTGACTAAGGATCCGTGCGCATTTTCCGAAGGTTTCTCTTCTGAGGGATTCATTGTCCAATAACACTCCCACTCGGTGAGATATTTCTCGCTTTAGATCTACGAAGTGACGAAGAAAATGTTTGAATTCGACTCCCTACGTCTCAAATGCACGAGCACACGCAGGCTTTCCAATGCTTATATGCACATTTCCGGAGTTGCTTTCTGGCCCTATCACTTCAGAATGTAGTTTTGGCATTAGGAGTTAGGCTCGTTAGGCGATGATGAATCCTGACCGTCACTTGGCGTTTGTCAAGCATCATCCCGAAAGCATATCCCTTCGCGCAACATGCAACGAGGGTCTTTTTTGGGGAGCGTATTCGTTCTCGTCTGAAGAGTACCTTCCTCTTGGGAGCCAATTCCTGCAACGACGGGCAACGAGAAAACGGTTGCAGTGATGAGCCCCTTGCTGGATGTCACAGGAGACCAGACATGTGCGCGATGCCCTCCGCGGAGGCATTACGCCGCCTTGCTACGAGTCAACCGCACCTCAACCTCGACCTAGAGTGGCCGTTGAGGGGCTGTAGGTGATGTCCAACATGTAGAATGCAGCGAGGCAAGTTTGGACCGCTGTGGTATGTCAAATGCAATCCAGCAAACCCGTGCCATTGTTTCACGTTTGATGATACTTTTCGCACTAATATGTATCTGCAAACTGGAAAGCGACTGTTGTTCAGCCTTCCGTCGTCGCAGGCAGGAGAGCATGTTGCAACAGCCGCATGGTAGTAGCTGCGTCCGGCAACAGCAGCAGCAGGCCCTCGATGGACGGCGACGACCCTCACGACCACGTTCAACGCCGAGGCGTCACGACCGCAGCGACAAATATCTGTTTTTTACTCTGCGCCTACCAGTGTGTCGAGCTACACCTCTGTGCGACAGTGGTCCGCCGTAGCTACAGCGACAGGCAGCCCCGTCCCCCCTCCTCACGGATGGCACACGCGAGCAGCAGCGCGTTCGCAACTCAACTGCAAACCAACCGCGGCCTGCCCAACCGCCAAGTGGGCCAAACCACACCTGTGCGACTATGCACACCCTACCGCCTACCGCTTACCTGTCTCCTTTTACTTGAACACGACCCTCGCGGTGTGCCTTGTCAGCCGTGACCAGCACTGCCCAAGAACAAAGTCGGGCTTAACGGACGGACGGACGTCTGGACTGCTTCGGGCTCCTGGGCGTGGACTCACAGATGTGCCTGGGATGATGTTCTCCCAAGTCAAAGTCTGTTTGCATGTCCATGCCCACCTACCTCCCGCCTCTGGTCTGCCGTCCGTCGGATTGACCTCCTGCACTTGCAAGTAGCATTGCTCGCCAAGTCGCCGTCCTCCGTTAGCTTCACCTCGTTGCACAACCCGGTACTTTCATTAGGTCAAACAGATCCTCCACGTGACTTTCGGCATTTTTATTCACTCCTTCCGACACTGATTTGCGATGTGTCTTACGAAGGTCCGGCTACACAGCTGTCCGGCTCCCAAGCGGCTGCCTTGTCGGAAGCGCTAGTGCTATCAAGGACAGTTTGACGGGGCGGGTGGCTGGCATGGCCCTGGCCCGTGAACACTGATTCGCGCTTGATGATGGTGCAGGAATAGCAGTAGCAGCGGCGGCAGCAGCAACACCTCCAGCAGCAGCAGTTGCAGCAGCATCAGCATTACCCGTGCGCCATCGCCATCCCATGGAGGGCCGTTGAAATTGAGAACGGTGCAAATTTTTTCGCTAGGGAGGGCAGTCGGAGCTGCTTCAGCCTCGTTTGCTCCAGACGGAAGGTGGATGTGGACGGCGACCCTCGCGCAACACACTGCTCTTCACCTGTGCGCTCGCATCGGCCGTCCGGCCGACATCCCTAGCCATCTCCTTGAAGCCTGCGGAAAGCTGCAGGCTGCGGTTCTGTCGTTGTGGTCTCCGCAGGGGCTATGCGAAGCATGGCCCCGGTCCGTTGTTCGCTTGTCCCTCGCCTGTGCACCGCTCCCCAGCTACCGAGCTCTGTTCTTGCCAACCTCTGTTCCTCGTTGTCTCAGTAGAAAGTGGTAGAAGTCTGCCGAGCAGGCTGCATTGGCTTCTCGTGACTCGACTTGTCGCTCCCGCTGGATAGTGGTGGCGAGCAGAGGTGCAGAAGCGTGCTTGTCTCTCCGTCTCGGGCCTCGGGTCTTGCAGTTTCCTCGTCACTCTTGCACTCTGCCAATGGCGGCGACGGCAGCAGCCTCTGCAGCTGCTGCAGGAGAGTACTCTCCTGACAGTGCAGCAGACGTCGATGCATGGCGTGCGCCGAGTGAACTTCAGCCGCATTCTAAGAACAGTTACCGCAGGAACTACCAGCAGCAGCAGCAGGAGCAGCAACATCCGCAGCAGCAACAGCAGCTTCAAGGGCGGGGACAGGACGAGGAGGCGGCGGCGGAGGCTCGCCTTTTGCAGCGCCTTGCCGCCGCGGCAGCCGCACA
>SZWC01010766.1:63098-86248 GCA_023375785.1 Penium margaritaceum | reverse complement strand
CACACACACGCACACACACACACACACACACACACACACACAGAGTGAGGAAAGCAGGGAGGGAGGAAGACATAGGAGGGGGAGGAGGGTGCGAGACAAAATCATAGACTATGGCATAGAGAGCAAGGGCAGGAGGGAATGCAAGGGGATGGGAGGAAGGGTGAGGGAGAGGGAGAGAACAGGAGAGTGGGTGAGGGATGAGGTTAGGGGGTGAGGGAGGGAGGGATGGGACTGGAAAGGATGAAAGAAGAAAAAGGAGGAAGGTTAGAGCTCTCTTACATGCTCCACTCCACCGCATTCACACATCCCCAAACCCTACACACACCACACCCCCACATCCATACATCCCCACACCCCCACACGTCCCACATCCTGTTACACTTACATACAAGAACGTTCACACCATGATATGTCATGGAAATCCATATTGCCCCATGCCATGCCATGGAATTCTGCTCATGTGCTGTCATCCCATGTCATACCAATACCATTTCATCCCATGCCATGACATGCCGCGCAATCTCATGTCAATGCACATCGAGCAATGACATGCCATGACTTTCCAAACTGTGGAATGTCATGCCATGCAATGGCATTCCATACCGTTGTGGGTGACAAAGTTGTTGCTGTCATTGACAACATTGTCATTGCCATGGTTGTCGCTGTCAGAGTTACCGCCGTCGTCACTGCCACCATTGCTGTCGCCATTGCCGTCGCTCTCGCTATTACCGTCACCGTCGCCGTCGTCGTCAACGTCGCCATTACCGTTGCTGTTGCCATCGCCGTCACTGTAGTCATCACACACACACACACACACACACACACACACACACACACACACACACACACACATACACACACATACACGTACATGACGTCAATGTGACAAGTCAGAGCATGTATGTGTGCACGACATTTGATTCGTGGCGCAACATGGCGATGACCATGTCATGCTAGTGGTTTTCTACAATGAACTGAGAGGGAGAGAGACGAGGGGCATGTCGATGTTGATGTCGATGTCAATGTCGATGTCGATGTCGATGCCGATGCCGGTGTTGATTTCGATGTCGATGTCGATGCCGATGTTGATGTCGATGTCGTTCTCACTATTGATGTCACTATCAATGTCACTGTCACTGTCACTATCACTTTCACTATCACTGTCACTGTCACTATCACTGTCACTATCACTGTCATTGTCACTGTCACTGTCACTGTCACTGTCACAGTTACTGTCACTTTCACTTTCATTGTTATTGTCAAATTACATCACATCGCAGCACATCACATAACACCAAAACATATCACAACACGTCACAACGCGTGTGATACAATGCATTGCATTGCGTTGTATCACATCACAGCGCATTGCATCATATCACATTGCATTGTGTCAAATCACATCATATAATATCATGTCATCTGCTCTATTGACGATGCCAATGTCAATGTCGATGTTAATGTCGATGTTAAGGTCAATGTTGATGTCGACGGTGACGCCGATGTTGATGTCGCTATTACTGTCGTTGTCACTATCGCTGTCACTGTTGCTGTCGCTGTCGTTGTCGCCGTTACTGTCGCTGTCGCTGTCGCTGTCGCTGTCGCTGTCGATGTTACTATCACTGTCAATGTCGCTGTGAATGTCGCTGTCAATGTCGACGTCGATGTTGACGTTGCTGTCGACGTCGCTGTCGGCGTCGCTGTCGACGTTGCTTTCAACATCGCTGTCGACGTCGCTGTCAACGTCGCTGCCGACGTCGCTGTTGCTGTCGCTGTCGCTCTCGCCGTTGATGTCGTTGTCGCTGTCCAATCATTGTCGATGTCGACGTCAACGTCGCTGTCTTCATTGCTGTCAACGTTGCTATTGGCGTCGCTGCCAACGTCGCTTTCAACTTCGCTGTCGACGCCGCTGTCGCTGTCGCTGTTATCGTCAATGTCGTTGTCGACGTCGTTGTCATTATCGCTATCACTGTCGCTATCGCTGTCGCTGTCACTATGGCAGTTGCTGTGGCAGTCGTTGTGGTTGTCGCTGTGGCTGTTGTTGTGGCTGTCGCTGTGATTGTCACTGCGGCTGTCGCTGAGGCTGATGTTGTGGCTGTCACTGTGGTTGTCGCTGTCATTGTCTCTGTTGCTATCACTGTCACTGTTACTGTCACTGTCGCATCACATCACAATCACATTACATCGCATTGCATCACACAACAGAACATCACATAACACCACACCATATCGCTACACATTACATCAATTGCATCACATGACATTGATTGCATTGCATTGCATTGCATCACATCAAATCGGACCACATCACATCGCATCATATCATGTCATCTGCTCTATCACCGATGTCGATGTCGATGTCGATGTCAATGTCAATGTCAATGTCCATGTCGATGTCGTTGTCGATGTCAATGTCCATGTCGATGTCGATGTCAATGCCGCTATCGCTGTTGGTGTTGCTATCGCTGTCGGTGTCGCTGTCAATATCGCTATCGCTGTCTATGTCGCTGTTGATCTCGCTGTCAATGATGATATCAAAGTCGACATCGACGTCGACGTCTCTGTCGATGTCACTGTCGACGTCGATGTCGCTATCGCTACCGCTATCACTGTTGCTGTCCCTGTTGCTGTCGCTGTCGCTGTTGCTGTTGCTATTGACGTCGACATCGCTGTCGATGTCAACATCAACGTCGCTGTCAACGTCGTTGTCAACGTTGCTGTCGACGTCATGGTCAACATCCCTGTTGGCGTCGCTGTCCACATTGCTGTCACTGTCGCTGTCGCTGTCACTGTCGCTACGTTGTTGCTGTGACAGTCGCTGCGGCAGTCGTTGCGGCTATCGCTGCGGCTGTCCTTGTGGTAGTCGTTGTGGCAGTCGTTGTGGCAGCTTTTGTGGAAGTCACTGTGGCTATCCCCGTGGTTGTCCTTGTGGCTGTCGCTGTGGCTGTTACTGTGGCTGTCGCAATGGCCGTCGCTGTGGATGTCGCTATGGCTGTCGTTGTGGCTGTCGCTCTGGTTGTCGGTGTGGCTGTAGTTGTGGACGTCGCTGTGGACGTCACTGTGGCTGTCGCTTTGGCTGTCGTTGTGGCTGTCGCTATGGCTGTCGCTATGGCTGTCGCTGTGGCCGTCGCTATGGCTGTCGCTTTGGCTGTCGTTGTGGCTTTCGCTGTGGCTGTCCCTGTCACTGTCGGCATTGCCGTAGCCGTCGTCATCGTCGTAGCTGACGCCGTCGCCGTAGCTGACGCCGTCGCCGTCGCTGTCGCTATCGCCGTCGACGTCGTCGTCGCTGTCGTCGTCGCAGTCGCCGTCGCCGTCAATGTCGCTGTCGCTGTTGCTCTCTTTGTCACTGTCGCTGTCGCTGTCCACCACCACCACCACCACCACCACCACCACCANCTTTGGCTGTCGTTGTGGCTGTCGCTGTGGCTGTCGCTGTCACCGTCGGCGTCGCCGTAGCCGTCGTCGTCGCCGTAGCTGACGCCGTCGCCGTCGCTGTCGCTATCGCCGTCGACGTCGTCGTCGCTGTCGTCGTCGCAGTCGCCGTCGCCGTCAATGTCGCTGTCGCTGTTGCTCTCTTTGTCACTGTCGCTGTCGCTGTCCACCACCACCACCACCACCACCACCGCCACCACCGCCACCACCACCACCACCACCACCAACACCACCACACCCCCGCCACCACCACCACTATGACCACAAACACAAGCACCACCACCACCACCACCACCACGAACACAAGCATCAGAACCACTCACATGCGCAAGAGCGGGTAGGGAGTACGATGGCAGTGGCATCCACGCAAAGCTGCCGTTGCCGTTTTTGTTGCTCCTACGTCTGTTGTTGTCGCTACTACTACTGTTGCTGCTTCTCATGATGTTGATGATGTTGTTGCTATTACGGGTGCTTCAACCGCCGATGTAGTTGCCTAAGATGCTGGAAGCAGTAGTAGCGGCAACAACAGATATCGTTGCATTGATGTGTTGATGTTGTCATTGCGGTGGCTGCTGCAGCTGCCACCGCCGCCGCCGGTAATGCTGCTACCGTTGCTACTGCCGCTACTGGTCTGCTGTTGCTCATGCTAGTGTTGAGGATGCTCACACCAGTAGAAGTTATAGCTGATGCTTCTACCTGTACTAAGGCGGGCGGAGCCGCTGCTGTTGATGCCATCGATGTCATTACGGCTGCATCTGCTACTTCCGTACCCTCTTTCAGAAGACCGCAAAAGGAACGCGATCCAATGAGCGCAAGCCGCCCAAGGAGCGCAAGCCGCCCAAGGAGCACAAGCTGCCCAAGGAGCGCAAGCCGAGGAGCAAGGTCGGCTAGCCACCGTGTCTTGCTGCTTCGACGTCGAACAATGGGAATCCTGACACGACCCATCTGGTCCAGTGTGGACCAGCAGCGTGCCTGCTGGTTCGACGCAGTCCGACGAGTGGTTCGAAGTGGTCAGTTGGCCTGCTGGTTCCACGCCAACGACCAGCCCCCACCCGGTAAGCCTGGACGAGTAAGCCTGGACACTAAAAACGAAAGAGAGAAAAATAGATTCGGGAAAGCACACTTTAAGATGCTTGATTCTATGACAAACCAGCATTTTTCATGTATATCTGAAAGCTGACGAACTCCTGAAATCTTGTGGACACCAATCCACAGATAGTGCCAAAGTGGATCCACCGAACAACAATGCCATGTAAGCACCATCCATTTCGCTTTTCTGTCAGCATTCTGTGCATGGCTGGTGATGCGCACGTTTGCCAAAGGCTCAAGACTACGCATTTGCACCAACCTGAAAAGGATCCATCATTTCATTCTAATATACCCCTGGTCGGAACCTTGCTTCCACAGTGGCCTCTAAGATTTTGTTCCCAGTTTCCATTTTCCACGCAGACATGTATACGAGCAGAGTGCAAAGTAATAGGTAAGCTGGGTCATTTAAGATGCAGGCGTCTCAACTACGAGGGTTGTTGACCAAAACTAGTTTAAAGCGTATTCTTAGGCCCCAAGTTGTAACCTTATTTCAAACACATCTTTACGCCAGGTTGCCGACTGATGTGAGGAGGTGCACCAAAGGAAGTTATAAGTTAAACATGATGCATGAAGAGAATTCAAAGGAACAATAGGTGAAACCGGATTTCTGTTAAAACATAAATTGATTCATGTATGGATTTATTCATAGATATGGATGAGAATTAGATGTATTGATATAGATATGGATATGGATATGGATATGGATGGGAATGTGGATGTGGATTTGGATGTGGATGTGGATGTGGATGCGGATGTGGATGTGCATGTGGATGTGGATGTGGATGTGGATGTGGATGTGGATATGGGTGTGGATGTGGATGTGGATGTGCATGTGGATGCGGATGTGGATGTGGATGTGGATGCGGATGCGGATACGGATGTGGATATGGATATGAATATGGATATGGGTAATGGATATGGATATGGATATGGATATGGATATGGATATGGATATGGATATGGATATGGATATGGATATNTGGATGTGGATGTGGATGTGGATGTGGATGTGGATGTGGATGCGGATGTGGATGTGGATGTGGATGCGGATGCGGATATGGATATGGATATGGATATGGATATGGACATGGATATGGATATGGATATGGATAAGTACATAAATGTGTAAAGATGTGTCTATGGATATGGCCAAAGATAAGGATATGGATGTGGTTATGTGTGTGTATATGGATGTGTATGGATACAGATATGGAAATGGATATGGATATGCATATGGATGTGGACACGAACATGTATGGATATGAGTATGAATGTAGACATGGACATGGATATGGGTATGGGTGCGGGTGAGGATGTAGATGTAGAGTTATATGTAGGAAGAAGTCATTGATACTAGTGCATACAAGTGAAGATATGAATAGAAACGTACATACTTAGAACTTTGAAAACTTCTACCATGTATACCTAATAACTTAGTTACTATGTAACCGGTTGTACACTTCGTGTACAACATTGACAACTTGTTTTCCTTTCCGGGTGTTCCATCCCCATGCCACATAATTCAAGGAATGAACTGTCCACAACACAGAGAAGAAAAAACTCCAAATATCTTCCTCAGAAATGGTAAACAAACGAAGCATTTGAAACAACTCGTTTTGTCACTGTGTTAACGTCGCACACATACAAAGTTGGAGTACGAACATCATCTTTTTGTTCGAACAAAAACAAACAAACCCTGTTTTGCATATTTGTAACTTTTCTTTGCGCTGTGAGAGGGGGTCCAGGAATCCTAATGAAATTCCAGGCAACTAATTGGATCCCGTTTCTGCAAGGCACAACACGTTCTTGCACAAAAATCAAACCCAAAGATTTCTTCGTGGTCGAATTTCAAAGGGCAAACTTGTCCGCGGCGACGACCTGACCAGTCACCATGACTGGCTACGACGACAACGGTAGGTATGCATGTCAAGAGCTAGATCTAAATGCTAGTTTTCCAAATACGTGACGGTCAGCAATGACCGGTAGATTGATCTGGCCGACTAATCTGACCTGTGCCATACTCCGATGTAACATAACAGTCTCCAGCTGTAGGCAAGGATGACGGCGCGATTACAACGGGCGCGCCGTTTCTGAAACCTTCCAAATATGCTTTATTCTCTTGTCAAGTTGTCATCAGCTCATTAGCATCGACCATGGTACAGAGAACAGGATCTCCGATCAAACTAGAGGGGAGATACGGCGGTCAAAGCCATCCGCGAAAAAATTCGGGACTCTAGAAAGGTGAGATGGCCAATCGAGCCTGGGCGTGAAAACGATCGCCCAACCGTTCAGGTCGGCATACGGTGGCGACCACCGCTACCAGGGCGGAGCTTCCGGTGGGCTAGGAAACCAAGTAGCCTTAGATATTCTTCCTCCAGACGGACCCGACGCATGTGCTACAGACAAGGCCCAAAGCGGGATTATCTGGTAATTAATCCAATTTCAAAACGGATTCAAAGTTTAATTGGGGGGTTGAAACGTCCATCATGATAATCTTGGCCCACGAGGCCAAAAACAAGGCGATTGAGACTCTCCCACCCTCAGTCCATCCAACTACCAACAAGGCAATGTTGACCTCCGAATCGATCTACTTAGGCCTCCTCACACATGGTTGGGACTCTATTTGACGAAGACCTGGCCATGTTGGCTATGGTCAAAAGGCCGAATCCAACCAAGTAGCCTTGTCGGTCGCGTCTCACTCACCAGTTCCCATACCTCTAACAGTCCCATTTGGCACAACTGCTCTGATACACTTGTGAAACCCCTTTGGCACACCTTATCCCATGCCAGTTTCCGTGGACAAACCTAGTCTTGTGACAGCCCCTCACCTAGATTCTCTAACAGTTGCATTCCCTCCCCTTCCCTTCGAGTATTTATGGGTCTAGCCGAACCGCTTGCTCCACAACCCGAGGTGAACACCTCAAAACTGGGCTACTCCTGCAATACCGGTAGTCCTCTTCCTCCACTGACCTCTATTACGCGGTAGACAACTGGCTCCTACCACAAACGCCTCGCTTGTAGTTTTTTTAGTGGCGAGCCCGACATGAAGGCCCTTTGCCCAAATGTCCAGGTTAACTAAGCTAAGGTGCACTTTGCGTGCCATGTCGTTAATAAGCTAGTCTCCCATGACTTTTTAGTCGCTTGCAAAATCGTAGCTGGCCTTGTCATGGTCAACCCGAGCCCGCATGCATTTTCTTTGGCAACTAGAGTCCTCCCTTGATTGCGCCTGGTCCAATCACGTTGAAGGAGGCACTACTGGCTACAGAGCCAAAGTTGTGGCATGTTTCTAGTGAGGATAAGCTAACATTCATCCCTCGGCATGACGTGTATGACTTTGTGGACATATGGCATAGTCGGAATACTGTATAGGCCAAGTCGTTCTTTCGTAAGAAGGTGAAGCCAGACGACACACTCGATCACTATAAGGATCACTTTGCAACCAAGGCATTCTCATAGGTGGATTTCACTCGCATGTGTGAGCCCGTTGGCCGCGTGACCACTAATCATGCACTGTTCAAGGTGGTCGCTCAACATGATTGTGAGCATCACTAGATCGATGAAAACAATGTGTCCCCCTATTGCACTCTAGAAGAGGAAATCTACATGGTCTTGCCACCTGGTTTCGAGGTCATTGACATGTTATGGCGCTTGAATAGGCCCTTGTATAGCTTGAAGCAATCACCACAATGATGGAACCGAAAGATCATCAGCAAACATGTGTCGGCTATATGCAAAGGGACGTCCTCTTTCACCGGCAGATAGCTAAGAGCTTCACAGTCATCTTCGTCTATGTAGAAGACCTGCTCATTGCATTTCCTTCGATTAACATCGTGAAGTATACCAAGGCAATCCTCAAGGCTGCCTATATGATAAACAGTCTTGATATCTCATTTAGTAGGGATTCAGAGGATGACTACGTCACATTAGGGACTAGGTTTGGTGAGACAATTTGGGTACAGAACCTCTCTTTTCATTTGTGTTATTCTGTGACTTACCTTATCCTACGTTATGACAATCAAGGGGCTCTTATCATTACAAAGATTTTTGGGATGTTTTGTGCACGCCCTAAACAACCATATTGTTGAGCATCAGTCTGTGTTTGATTTGGTGGAGCGATAACTGATCTTCGTCCAAGGCAATGATGCAGAGGATGTTCTTGGTTTCCATTTGTTCAGTCAAGCTTTGTCTGTTGCATAAGTGTGATTGAGAATGGTGTGTGTGAGTGTATAGGCCGTTCAGCATCTCATCATACACTTGTCTCAGTTTGTACACATATGGACATGCGTACCACGGGATCATGGGGGAATGGAATTTGAGCCACCATCCGTTGGGAAGCGACAATAGTGAGAACGTGGTCAACGGCCAACAACAAATGCTAGATAGGTCCCGAAAAGGTAAGAACATTAAACAAGGGGGTTTCTTGAGACTTAACAATACAATAGTGAAAAGGGCTCTAAAGTGCAAGGCCTTTGACCGCAGGAAATTGTGGAGATCTTGGACCCCTCTTGGTCAACCATGCACCATATGCAAGCTAGGGATCCCTAGACTTGAGCAATACAAAGGTTGGCTTGATGGCCAAACCAAACCTCGTATGGCGTAATATTGTCCACAAGGGGACCATGTGGCAAATGGTTCCAAACCCACGTTATGTAGAGGAAGCCCGCAAAGGCAGATGACAAGGGAAGGTAGTAATCAGATCCACGGTGCGGATTGCAACCTTTGTGGTGTGATTTCCACCCTCATACACACCATTCTGCTCTGGTGTAGCAAGGGGAAAGAGATAATGAAATAACTGTGCTCAGGAAATAAATCATCCATCTCGGCTAAGAGCTCGCTGCCACCATCCAACTGAAGCGTATGGAGGGTGTAATGAGACTCGATTCAGCCACCACCGTGCACATGTGGACCGCTACGGAGACATCACTCTTGTAGCCTTGGCTATAGATCTAACCCATCCATCATCCAAGTTGTGAAAATTTTGACCGCGATATAGCTTCGCAAGGTATGCGTCTTGTTTGACGAGTAGCGAGTTAATCTTGGATATCAAGTCTAGGAATCAACTTTGATGATTTGTTATACGTCTTTTTTCCATTTCGGTACATGATGCCCTAGTTCAAGCTGGAATTCATTAACTCCATCCATCAAGTCTATCAAATACTTAGATTTTGCTTAGTCTCCAAATGTTGAAACACATGGTGGTCCGTGTGGATAATGTGTCATGGACATTCAAGGGCAGAACATCACGTCTTGAACGCCTACAAAACTACTAGTACTTACTTTTCGTACATCATGTGGTTACAGTCTGGTAAGCGTCGTTTCTTTTCACATCCTTGATTTGTGGAATGTTTGCTTTTAGCACTGGATTTTTTAATGTTCTGTGGGTGGTACGTTTACAATTGTTCAACAAAAATCTTTGAATTTTTGTACAATGATCAGCATTGAATGCCGAGAGATCACACTTTTCAAGCATGCACAAATCGATCCATGGAAGTTTTGCGTCAGTCCTCTCAACCTGATGTGGCCTGCCGCGTCATGTTGACATGCATGGTGCAAAAACATCGTTTCTGCATGCTCCCTCAATGGTGATTCCGGAGGTGAACGATCGTTTAGACATATCATTGCACGAATTTCTACATTTTCACAAACTTGTTTAGCCACACCCATGAAACAGATTGTTTATAATGTACTTTGAAAACTCAATGAAAACAGTACGGCAAGCAACATGGACCCAAAAAAATTAAACAAATTTCAAGATCAGTGGGGTATACGTGATCGGTTATTCTCCACCGCCATTATCTTAGAGGGTAATGGCTTTCATCTGTTGGTTGGATGAGCCAGTGGCCACAACATGGTCCACCTACTTTTTTCCGTTCCGTCAGCTCGTGGTCCCTCGTTTCATAGGTCTCTTGACTATGGTTTATTACCTGGCTTCAGGTCTATCCCTTGAGGCAGTCTATGTAGAAAATCTTCTTTTCAACTCCTCAGCAAGGGATGCAAACTCCTATAAAATGACTGTAAACTTGATAAGTGTCAAGGCTGATGTTTTTACATCTTCCATCACGATATCCTTTGCTTTCTACGTCTCCATGTGGACAAGCCATACTCCTATTCAGCAGAGCAGGTATTGTTTTCCAACATCCAATGACTTCGGCTGATGCTTTTCAACTGCTATGAATTTCCTGACAAATTCGACCTTTGCTACTTTCCGTAACCATCATTGGTCACCTGACCAAAGGTAGGTATCTTTCTTCATCATCAATGCTGATGTACATTGCTTTACTGATTAAAGCAACCTGTGTATTTTGTCAATATATGAATTCTCGCGCAAGAGTTTTTTTCTTGCTGCTCATTAAGAAAACACTCCATGTTTTACAGCGTGCAGATATAGATGGCACGAATCTTACATATACCAAGTGGTTTATGCAATAGAGAGACATTAAGTCCTCCATCGATGGGTGTTTCTTCAGATACCCCTGAGTTAACTTACAAAACGCAGCTCCTTGAGGATATTCTTACTTGAAAACCATGAGAAGCTCCACCATCAAGTAGTGTCGGTACTCTTGTGCAAAGTGTACAACTTTTAATTGTACTGATCGCAAAATCACTAGTTGGTTGTCCTAATACCCCTTGTTGAACCTTGTCAACTAAGGACTCCTCGTTTTTCACAGTGCAGGCCATTCAAATCGGGAAGGCGTAGGTTATTTTGACCAGGAAAGAGGCTCCTTGTATTCTCTTGCCCTTTACCGCTTCCCAACTCCTCATTTTTCCGTACGACTATCTCCCCCTTTTGGTCTGTTGATGTCATTTCCAACAGTCTCGTGAAACATGTCATGATTTCTGGTACGTCAAGAAACACTGTTGGTCGCCTTACTTTATGGCATCAATCCCCGTTGAAGATGAAGTTTTGTGGGATACAAGCTTACTAATACACAATGTTGGTTATGGCTTTGGGATCACTTGACGTGGGATTCCTACATCCAAAGAATGTTATTGACGTTGTGAATGCGACCAATTGTAGGGATCATTCACAAGATGTTGTCTAGGATGCCGAATGTGGCAATTTCTCGTCAGACGTTGCGCTTGACGCCATTGTTGTAGTAGAAACAGATTTTGTCAATGACAATGTCACTACCGGTGATGATTTCATGGGAACAATGTGTGTACGTTGTAACACCTGAATTCAGACAATATCTTAAGCTTGTACCATGCGTTTGACTTCTCATTCATCTCTCTAAAGCATGCAAGGATGGCGTACACAAATACACCCAACTTTCCTATGGAGCCAGCGAGTCGTGAAACGCTGGATTGATCTACACACAAGGTAGAACGCCTGCGATCTTCAACATGGAAGCAATCGCATGAGCCTTTGATCTGTCTTGCCAAATTATATTGCCGTTAGATGGTATTTAGACTGCAGCACCAACTTCAAGCCGTGCCGTGCAAAAGCGAGGCTGAATGGTCAGTCTTCTTCCAGTCATTATTGATCTCAAGAGCAATGAAGTAAACCACCAAACTTCTCAACCACATCTAAAGTATCAATCCTCTAGAAATGTTTAAGAACCAACAATTAAGGAAATGCTGATCAAATCTGGGATTCACTCAAGAGTTAAACCTCCCCTCTGTGAATATTGATTCAATTGAGTGCATGCTACATGACTCCTCCATTGCCATGTTCAGTTGTTTGAGTGGATGGGTATTGATGTTGTCGAGTCACAAAAGATTATCATATATGTCTTTGTTAAGTAAAGCTTTTCTGTCAATCCCTCTCAACGTGCTAAGTATCACCGTGGAAAGCAACAACAAAGATAATGGGCTCGCAGAGCTCGAGGGGTCCATTACTGGGTCGGCCATCATAGTTGGCAGAGCTGCGACATTTTTTTCAAAAGCTCTCCCTGCCAGTTACTTTGCCTGGAGAGCCTCATTGACCACATGTTGTTGATCCTCCATTTCGAAAGTCTTTGCCGGTTACTACTGCTCAACAATTTGAGCAATTCTTCTATCCACTCTTGTTGTCACGAGGTTTGTGAACATTCTACATGGTGGAGATGCACTAAAGTACTCTGCAAGATTTAGACCATGTAACTAATGTGTTGGCAATTCATCGTGCACCATTACACTTCAATGCCAAGTGTGACTCTGAGCAAAACATAGATGATTGATAAGAATGAGGTGTGGAGCAAAAGAAGACGTGGGCATTTTGGACATTTGGATAGGTCATAGTGAGCAATAGGTATACTTTGATGGCGAGTTTCTAATTTTTCAAACAGATGTATATGTTTCTAATGTTCCGAATAGATATGTATGATAGCTTTAATCAAGATGAAACCTCTGTTTGGGTCTTGGGCGCTCAATTCAAGGGACACTTGCGACAACCATCTCTTCAAGCAACCCAACATGGTAATGGAGTAGCTGTGAGAAATGTTCAACTCTCAACGGGATCCCAGATTTGACAAGTGCTTCCGGACCCCTTCCATCGTGCAAACTAAAGGGGAAACTTTATGAAGATTCACAGGTGTAATTCACCACCACTATGGTAAAGAAAACAGAAACAAAGTTTTTCTCGCAGCTTAACTCTTGTGTCGCACAACTTCGCATTGGTGGTCGATCATAAAGACCATCGAATGGTAGTAAGAAACCGGCGGAGCTAGGACATCATCTCATGTGATTGCTCTCGTATTGTTGACCACAAGCATTCTATTTATTGAGCAGATCAGTCTGTCATGGAACAAATCTCTGACTTGACTGAAAAACTATATTGACTTCATGCATGTCATACTCACACTTTGAAAGATCATCAAGCACTGGACAGACACGGTACAGACTTAAACCCAATTGTTAGAAGTCTAGCATGGCAAAGTTCACTCCTGGCTTTTCTAAGATTATCACTGGCAATGATTTTGCTCATGACAGGCTCCATTTCTACTACAAAAAAATGCCAAGCAAGATGTTCTGCGAACAATCACCGCATTTGACACCCAAGACAACCGTTTACAAATGATAGCAGTATGAACTTACATAAAGAGCATCGACTTCGACGCTCAGATGCTGTAATCCATCACCAGACGGCCGCAAAGCCACAACCCATATCATGGACGAGAGAAGTCACCTTTGGCAACAACCTCCTCTTTGATGGAGATCGACGCTTTTGGTCAACGCACTCAAGGGATTGGCTAGACTTCCATGGAATTCTTAGGATAATAATGACGAGTCAGGAAACAACAAAGGACTAAAGAAGCTATTGGCAATCCATCACAGTTGAATAAATGTGCACCGAACGATTGCCCATCTCAGTGGTGCACATCACCACAGTCGAGGGTTCCTGAGATCATAAACTTCAATAAGGGGTACAAGGACTACCAACCAATGATACTACCATGGGTATAGTAGATGGGTTGGACAATTTATCGACTGATATCCACACTATAGCAATGAGTATCTTCTCACATTTTTGAAGCAAATGACATGGTTTAGAACCTGGCTGTGCAAACCGCACCATGGGTATTTGACGGAAGAGTAGAGATTCCTCATTTTCGTGAACCTCTTTGACTGCGAATTGGAGATCTGCACGATGTGACATTATGGATGACTTGACAAGTGAACAACTGTTAGATCATCCTCGGACAAGATGTTTTCTACGAGCGGAATATGTAGGTCAACTAGAGTAGCTAAACAACCCTTGAAAATGTTGAGAGGTGCGATTACTACGCTTGTGTGAAGCTCTGATATGGTGAAGAAGGCACTGAATTCGGAGCACTATACGGAAAGTTACGGATTTTACGGTGAATTCCCAGGACCATGCCTACTGTGAATTCTCTCGTGTACAGGCCATATAAATTATGGCAACCAGCCCTGAAGCAGCCTAAAGGGCTTGGTTTGTTATATAGTGTGCTGGCATGCGCAAGAGGGTTACGCGTGCCTCTAGTTAGCTGTACCAGGGAGGGGAGTTACCTACTACGCAGCACTGCATAGCCATCCTGGTCAAGGAGTCCTCTAACTGACTGGGCAAGACTCATGCACCCTTGGCATGAGGTCCACACTACATCACCATCATCATGCATGGAGCCTGGGCCCTTCAACCTGCATGGACCAATCTGGTACAAGCTTCAGGAGACTCCTTATTGACGGATCTGATGGAACAGCATGGCAAGATCAGCGGCCGTCAGAGAAAAGCCTGCAGAGCAAGCAACCTCCTGGGGAAGCTGCACCTGACCACCTGATGAAGCTTCCTCAACAAGGAAGCTTCTTCCTAAACCTACAAGGATTCAAGTAACAACTCTGACGTACAGGAAGCTTCACCTGGAAGGAAGCTTCCCCAAGAGGCAGCAGACTTGAACCCCCTGAAGGAAGCTTCTCCTTTAGGTGGTCAACTTGCCAGGTCCACAGGTATAAAAGGGGAACCTCCTCTCAGTTCACATTCATCACAGCATCTCAGCTTTCTGTAAGCACTCAGCTCTGCTCAACCCTCTGACTCTGGAGCCTTGACCAAGACTCTGCTTGAGATCCCTCCAAGGCCCCTATAAGCTTGGCAAGGCCTGCCAGCCTGGGTGGAGGCTGCCCTGGAGGCCAGTCAACCTGAAGACTACGCCAACACCCTTGCCACGATGGCCTGGAGGGCCCAGCAAGGCGTTGCCCCTCTGTGGGCCAGGAGCTGTGCTAGCCTAGCTTGCCTAGGATTTTCCATGTACCATACTTGTACTTTGTGTCAATCAAGATTTCAGTCCTGATTCCCAACCCTTGTCTTGTTATTGTACATGCTACACTGCTGATCATCCAAAGATCCTAACAGCAAGGGTCCTAGCCCTTGCTGTCTGTCTCACAAAATCAACATGGTATCAGAGCACTAGGTAGTGCTCTCAACAGTTTGTAGCAGCAGTAGCAGCAGACTACGTTAGTGGTGGAGATGTTCTCCACCAGTCATATACAAGTGGCGAGCCAGAGGCAGAGGTGACGCCACTTCACGCGCGTGAGCGGCGTCTCACCTGCACAGAAGCACGAGCAACATTAAAGAGGAGAACGCTTAGTCAGCTTCTCCTACACTTGATGACCAATCCGGTTTGCATGGCATGCGCATGGGCCAAGAGCAGGGCCGCCATGTCGCAGACCACGCACAATGCCAAGCTGCAAAGGCGTAACGCTTGACTGATGAGGCACAACGCATGGGGCAACAAGAAGCCGCAGCATGTCAAGTTGTGGAGCAAGAGAGGGAGGCGTTGAGGTAGCAAATTGCCGCTCAAGAGCTCCTACGTCAACAGGAGCAGCTTACCCATGCAGCTCAAGCATCGCAAACGCAGCAGCTACAACAGTCACATGCGGGTCAAGTAGCCCAAATCGCACAACTTCAGCAGCAGGTGGCATGGGCTCAGCAATAGTAGCTTCAACAATAACATCTTCAACAATAGCAGCAACAACAGCAGCAGATGCAGTGGCAACATGGTTCACAAGGATCGTCTGCACATTTGCCTCAAGTAAGCCCTCCTCCAGTCGTGCACCCAGCCATGCCTCGACAAGTGCAGCCGGCAGCAGCACCACAAGGAGGCATACCATAGCCGTTTGTGGCTCAACACCCACAACCAGCTTCGATGGTGCCACCCATGGCGCACTACCAGTAGATGAACCAAGCACTAGGACCACAATCCTTTGCGGCACAACCAACACCAGTTCATGCAGGAGCAGCAGTACCACCACAAGGGCTGCAGCTAATGGCACAAGGCTTTGTGCCACTCCCAAATGCGGCAGCACAAGGCAAAGCATACCAAGGCCTGGAGGACGGTGTGCCTCAAGCAACAGCCTCACTACATATGCACAAGCTCAAGGTTGACAAATTCGATGGCGAGAACTTCCCTCGCTGGGCGCACAAGTTCAAACAAGCGGCCTAGATACATGGCATGTGGAAGTTCTACAACGGCTACTACATGCCTCCGCCTCCAAGATCGTTGTCAAGCGTGGTGGGAGAGTTCACGTACTTTACCCAAGCTACTTTCATGGTGCTGGACGACCATCTGACTCCTCGCATCCGGTAGGCCATACGGATGTACCAGGAGACTGCTGAGCCTGCTCGCCTAGCCTAGTCCTACCTGCTAAGGACCTATATGTCCGGCGACTCTACCTTCAAGTCCCACCTCCTAACCAAACTGTCGCAAATCAACCTCAACAGCTTCGACACTATCGAGTCCTACATCAATAGAGCGAAGTCACTTTGCAATCAGCTCGCAGTGACAGACGCTCCGGTCTCTGGGCCTGTATTCGTGACCTTTCTCCTCAATGGACTGACAAGGGATTGGGACGACGTGAGGAAGGTACTGAAGTTCAAGCATGAAGCGAAGCTCACAGAAGCATACGTCTGCAAGATGCTTCTGACAGAGCAATGTGACCAGCAGCTGACAAAAGAGAAGGAGAGAATCTTGAGCAATCCGACTTACCAAGGTGTGAGCGCTGCCGTGTCCACTGCTCAGCCCTCACGGAACACCCAGTCCATGAGGAACTCCACATCCACCCAGTTTTCCACCCACTCTGAACCAAACGCTAGCACCCAAAGTGCACGCGGCCGGAATGCAGGGTCACGACCTGTAGTTGGGCACATGAAGAGGGAGTGCAGGAAAAGGACGTGGGATGAGGAGCAAGCAAGGCGACAGCAACGTTACAGAACAAACAACTCATGAGAAAATGGGGAGAAGAAGGCAACTGGTAATAAGGTGAAGCAACCAAAGAAAGGCAAGAACACAGAGGCCAAGAAGTAGGAAGGAGGCAAGGAGAAGCAATTCGACTACACTGTGTCAGGCTTCCAGCTCTCAGCCAAGGAGAATGATGAGCTAGTCCGCTCCACCTATGTGTGGTACCTTGACAGTGGGTGCACTTCGCACATCACCCATGACAAGGCTTGCCTTAGCGAGCTGGAACCCTGCTCCAAAGGCTTCGTCACGGTGGCCAACAAGCGGCAAGTGCCTGTTTTGGGCAAAGGAAAAATGACAGTGACTGGGTACAATGGTGCTCAGGTGAAGTTTGGGGATGTGCTATACATAGCTGACATCGCAGTGAACCTCCTCTCACTAGGACAACTGATGAAGAGGGGCGCGCAAATCGTCTACAGTGAACAGCATGTGACCCTTAAGAACCCTGAAGGCAAGACCTTTGCTGAAGGTCGCCTTCTTCCGCACGGCATGATTGAGCTGGAATTTGAAGCACCAGCTCCAACAAAAGGGCCAGACACGCCCTTTGCAACAGCTAGTCTCCACCAGGTTTCTGGCACAGACCTAAGTTTGTGGCACAAACGGCTCGGCCAAATCAGCAACCAAACCGTAAAGATAATGCAGAAGCAGGAACAGGTCAACGGACTTGATATCAAGGAAAGTGGCAGTAAAGACGCAGTAGAACCTTGTGAAGACTGTGTGCGGGCCAAACTACCACGACAGATGTTTCCTCTGGCTATGAAGTGCAACGTCAGCCAAAAGTTGAAGCTGGTCCACACCGACATTTGTGGACCTTTACCATCAGCCACAGTATACGGGGGACATCGGTACTTTCTGCTCTTTGTAGACGATGCCACAAGGATGGTGTGGAGCTATCCTCTTTGATCAAGAGACAAAGCTCCAGCATGCTTCTTCAAGTGGCTCGCAATGGCCGAAAGGCAAAGCAACAAAAAACTATAGGTTTTACGCTCAGACGGTGCTGGCGAGTACACCAACATAGAGATTGCCACACAGTTGGAGAATTTCGGCATCGTGTAACAGTTCTCTACGCCATACACTCCATGGCAGAATGGCGTGGCAGAGAGAGCTAATCGCACAATGCAAGAGACGCTGAAGTCGATGCTGCTATGAGCGCAGCTCGACAACTCGTGGTGGCCGTTTGCACTACGACAAGCAGCGTGGGTACGCAACCGCATACCACACGTGTCGCTACCAAGCATGACACCATTCCAAGCATGGCATGATGATAAGCCCGACATTGCCATGCTATGCACCTTCGGGTGCATGGCACTGTTTCATGTCCCAAAGGAGCGTCGGCGCAAGTTGGCAGATAAAGCAACATGGGGTGTTTTCCTCGGCCAAAGCCCCAACATGAAGGGGTGGGAATTCTACGACATAGACTCCCAATGCATCATCACCAGTAGAGACGCTATCTTCTCCGAGAACCTGATGCACTCTGCTTGGGAGACTAAGTAGTCTAGTGAGCCCGCTCTACTCCAGGCTTTTTACGACTCTTACGTGGAGACGCTAGAGGAGGGGGAAGCTGACAGTGTTCCACTCACCCTTCTTGATCAGGATAAGGGGAATCAGCAGCCGCTGGCCCCGGGTGTGGCCCTCAACACTCGCCGGGACGAACGCATCACCAGTGATCTTGAGGCGCTCGTAGTACCTCATGACAAAACGAAGACCGTGAGAATGCATAATGGTGCGCATGCGACGGAGAAACCACAGGATGAAGCTGCCCGGCATCCGGGGCGTTTCACGCGCCTCCTGCAACAACAGTTGCAATAAGAAGAGGAGCAAGAGATCAAAGAGTCAAATATGGCAATTACAGCCTCCGCCATCTACAAGGAGGCGGATGGAGTCCTCGGAGACTTCACCACCACGCATCTTGCAGCTCTCGTCTCAACGAGCATGCTTCAACCAGGGCTAAAGACTTTAAAAGAAGCACTATAGGATGAGCACGCTGCACAATGGAAAGCAACACTTGACTCCGAGTACTAGAGTCTCATGGATCAAGGGACGTGGGAGCTCACGGAGCTTCCGTCTGGGTCCTGACCAGTGGGAGTGAAGTGGGTGTTTTGTGTCAAGACAAAAGCAGATGGAAGCATTGACAAGTTCAAGGCTCGCCTCGTGGAAAAGGGGTTCACGCAAGTAGAGGAGAAAGACTTTTTCAATACCTATGCTCCCGTGAGCCGCTACACTACCGCCCGCATCATGCTGGCAGTTGGAGCAGCGATAGACTACAAGGCGTAGCAGCTCGACGTGAAAAATGCCTTGCTTCATGGCGAGATGGGCACGACCGTCTACATGAGGTAGCCTGAGGGTTATGACAACGGTAGTGGCAGAGTGTGCAAACTGGTGAAGAGTTTGTACGGACTAAAGCAAAGCCCCCTACTTTGGTATAGGAAGCTACAAGCAATGTTGGAGTCTCTAGACTTTGAGCCTTCAGCATACGACAAATGCCTCTTCTTACATCGACCATCACCAGACATGAAGCCATACTGCTACGTGCTGGTCTACGTTGACGACCTTCTCATCATAGGTTCGTCGGCAAATTTTATCAAAGCCACAACTACGGCTATGGCAAAAGAAGTCAATGTGACACTCGTGCCGAACTTTGAGTTCTACCTGGGCATGAACATCGAATGCAACCGTGAAGCGCATACGCTTCACCTGAGCCAACAGACGTATCCTCGCAAAGTTTGCGAGCAATTCAACGTTCTTGATCAACATGTACCAACACCTCAAGCACAGCAGCAGCTGACACATCAAGGAGAGAGGGGGAGGAGCGAGACCGACTGCCGTAGCAGAGTCGGATCGCTAATGCACGCAACAAGCTGTACACGGCCTGATCTACAGTTTGCCGTGAGAAACTTAGCACGCGGCAATGAGACCTGTACGGAGGTGGCATGCAAGGAGCTCAACAGATCTCTAGGCTACCTAAAGATGACAGGTGACACCAGCCTTGTTTTTGGGACAACAAAAACCCTCAACCTTGAGTGCTACGTCGACGCAGATTTTGGAGGAACGGAGGAAGACCGCCGGAGCACTACGGATTTTGTGTGCTTGCTTGGCGGAGGAGCGGTGTCCTGGACGAGCAAGCAACAGAACCTCATCATACTAAGCCCCGCGGAAGCTGAGTATGTGGCAGCTACTTCAGTAGCACAGGTGGTCACGTATCTCCGCAACCTCCTGGAGGACATCGGATTCGCTCAAAACGCAGACGACAAAACGTTTTGTCGACAACAAGTCTGCAATTGACCTCGCAAACTCGACAAAACTTTAGGGACGAACAAATCACATCGACATTCGTGGGCACTGGATCCGTTCAAAGGTCAAAGAGAGCACGATCAAACTCGTGCACGTGTCAGGCACTAAGCAAGCAGCCAGCTTTCAGATGAAGAGCGTCCCGAAAGACGTTTTCTACAGGTGCGCAGGGCAATGTGGTCTTACCTCCAACGCCCTCTTGCAGTATGAGCGGAAGCGGCCGGTCGTGGTTGGGACGCGGAAGTCGAACACACACACCTCTGTCATCACACAAGCCTGTATTATGCACGAGGATTTCAAATGCTTCATGGTGGACGAGACAACATCGACTGAAGCAAAAAAATCCAACGCAACATCAAGTCGTCGTTCAACAAATCAACGTGGCTTTCGTGGACCACGAGACGGTGCGAGGCATTTTGCAAAAGCATCTCCAAAACACACCACCACATAACAGCAAAAACTTTTCAGCGGCCTCCAGCTTATAAAAACAGCCCCAGTAGCATCGCAGCAGTTTGTTCTAGTTTAAGAGGTTTTGCAGTTCAAAAGCCATCTTCAGATTCCATTTCTTGCCGGAGGATCCGCCGGCGAAGCAGAAATCCTCGCGTCGAAAATGGGACCTGCTGCAACTAAAAAAAACCGCTGTGACCATAAAAAGAGTCGCGAACAGGGAAATAGTCTTGAAGGAAAAAAAAAACAAAAGCTCCTACAGCAAGCTTGCAAGCAGCCAGAGCAGCTGGCGCAACCTATGGAGCGACCGCGGCAGTGAGGTCGGAACAGCCGCGGTCACAAGGAGCGAGTGGCGAGCGAGCAGCTGGAGCAGCTCGTGTAGCTAGTGCGGCTGCGAAGTCAGAACAGCCGCAGTCAGGAGATGGGGGTGTTGAGCAAGCGACAAAGAAAAAAAAAAACAAAGGACAGCAAAGCAGCGAGCAAGCGGGCATGGGGCTCGCGGCAGCCCGTCGCTTCTCGCTGCTGATGTCAGCAAGCAAGGGGGAGCGAGTGGAGGGCATGCGCGCTAAGCGTGACAAACTTGTGAGCAAGAATCACAGCAGCGGCGGAGTGCAGGATGAATTCGGCAAAGGACAGGATGAACGAGACAACGATGGACAAAAATGCAAGCGAGTAGTAGAAGCTGCGCTAAGTGTCTCCTCGACTACGCGGTGGCGACAGCCTCACCAGCAAAATTCTGCTCCACGCACGGAGATGCAGCTGAGCAAAACAGTGCCTCTCTTCCTTGCGCAAAATCAAAGGATTCGTCCCAGATCCGGTGGACATTCGCGAAGACAACCACAGCGGACAATTCTACCAAAAACGGCGGTTTCCAGTGAACGAGCAGGAGACAGCAAGGACTGAAACGGGTTTTTCAACAGGAGAGTAACAGTAAAGCGGCTGTTACTGCTACAGACAAGCTGCTCGCGACTGAAAACGGCAAGGACGACCTTCAAAACGTCCAAGCCGTCTTTTGTACTGCTCGAGCGACTAGAAAGTCAACGCAAAACCCAGACACAGTTTTCTTCGAAGATTCGACAACTCCAGAGGTGTTGGAAGGATATAGGAAGGAGCTGCAGGAGCAAAACCAACATGCGCATCCTCATCCTCATGAAGCACCAGACGGGTTGCTTCTGCATGAGGCAACCAAAGAATTTCTGTAGTGGCCCGAACTCGACCCAACAATTATAGGTTACGACCAGCTAACCGAAAGGAGGGCCAGTGGACCCGAAATAGGTCAGGAAGTGATCCTGGCACCAATTCAAGAGGAAATGTTGGCCTGAGGGTGAGTGTGCACCCTGGAGGGTCCCTAGCAGTGGCTGGTTCACACCACCAACTGTTTTTGCAGAGACTGAAACTGTGGAGGCAACTGGTTCAAGGATGGCAAAATCTGGTCAGAGAGTGAGGCAATAGTTTTTGGCCTCAATTGGATGGGAATTAACACTTGATCAAGGCTCACAAGCAGTGGCATTTTATAGCCACTGATCTAAGCTTTCCAGAACACCAAAGCATGCCAGATTTGGAGCTTCCTAGCAGATTCTATGGCTTCTAGAGTGCTCCTNTTCTAGAAGGTGTGCCACCTTCCTGGACCCTCACCTGGCCTTCTAGAAACTTAAAGAGGAACTCTAGAGGTTGAGCTAGCTTCCTGGCATCTATTTTCCACCTCCCTTGAGGCAGGGCAGAATTTCATCTTGTGGGACTTGAACCCGGGCCCCTGCCTCTAGAGGTGGACACCATTAACCACTAAGCCACTGAGGCTTGTCTTTTTGGTGTTCCTTTTTGGAGTCACTCCTGCCATGGTGAGGAGCATCATTTCAACAATCTCCCCCTTGCGCATCACCCATGGCAGTCCTCCATACTCAACCTATAACTGAGGAGGCTTTCTCCTCATGGGAGGCGAGCTTACATTTTATTGCTCCGTCCCACTCAGCCCCATCCTTCTTGTGCAGTGCCTCCTTGAGGCTCCTCTCGCGCGAAACCAGTCCAAATGCCCTTGTCGGCATCATATCTTTTTGTCCTTCTTCGCACACGGCTGCTCGTGCGGGGCTCTTGAGGCGGTTGTCGTTGTTGCTGTCCCCTTTTGATGCCATCCTCTCCTAGCGCCTGCTCCCCCTCACTTGGAGACCTTGGAGACATCGGTTGACTCGCTGCCTCCACGTCCATCTCCGGTGCTTCGGATTCCTCATC
>SZWC01010766.1:42775-59614 GCA_023375785.1 Penium margaritaceum | reverse complement strand
TCCCTTCCCTCCTCTAGAAGCTTCTGCCCCTTCCTAGATTCCTCAGCTTGCTTCTAGTAGGAGGGAAGGTGTCCAGAAGATCAAGACACCTCTAGATGCCTTGTAGGACAAGTCACCCCTTCTAGAAGGTGTGCCACCTTCCTGGACCCTCACCTGGCCTTCTAGAAACTTAAAGAGGAACTCTAGAGGTTGAGCTAGCTTCCTGGCATCTATTTTCCACCTCCCTTGAGGCAGGGCAGAATTTCATCTTGTGGGACTTGAACCCGGGCCCCTGCCTCTAGAGGTGGACACCATTAACCACTAAGCCACTGAGGCTTGTCTTTTTGGTGTTCCTTTTTGGAGTCACTCCTGCCATGGTGAGGAGCATCATTTCAACAGGAAATAATCTTTTACTCGGGTGCAGAAGCTGATATTGACACTTTTCCAGATTTTCCACTAAGTGAAGAGGACACTCAGTTCCATTTCCTCGACGCAGATTTTTGGGAGTCACTTGAGGAATTTTTTGGGAGCCCGCAAGAGTGACACGGTTCAAACCACCAGCGCACCAATCGAGGGGGAGTGTTGAGTGGTGCGATTACTGCGCTGGTATCAAGCTCTGATATGGTGAAGACGGCACTGCATTTGGAGCACTGTATGGAAAGTTACGGATTTTAAGGTGAATTCCCGGGACCACGCCTACTGGGAATTCTCTCTTGTACAGGCCTGATGAATTCTGGCAACCAGCCCTGAAGCAGCCTAAAGGGCCTGGTTTGTAATATAGTGTGTTGGCATGTGCAAGAGGGTTGTGCACGCCTCTAGTTAGCCGTAACAGGGAGGGGAACTACCTACTACGCAACACTGCATAGCCATCCTAGTCAAGGAGTCCTCTAACTGACTGGGCAAGACTCATGCACCCTTGGCATGAGGTCCACACTGCATTACCATCATCATGCATGGAGCCTAGGCCCTTCAACCTACATGGACCAATCTGGTACAAGATTCAGGAGACTCCTGATCGACGGATCTGATGGAACAGCATGGCAAGATCAACGGACGTCAAAGAAAAGCCTGCAAAGCAAGCAACCTCCTACGGAAGCTGCACCTGAACACCTGATGAAGCTTCCTCAACGAGGAAGCTTCTTCCTGAACCTGCAAGGATGCCAGTGACAACTCTCACCTACAGGAAGCTTCTCCTGGAAGGAAGCTTCGGCAAGAGGCAGCAGACATGAACCACCTGAAGGAAGCTTCTCCTTCAAGTGGTCAACTTGCCAGGTCCACAGGTATAGAAGGGGAAACTCCTCTCAGTTCACACTCATCTCAGCATCTCAACTTTCTGTAAGCACTCAGCTCTGCTCAAGCCTCTGACTCTGGAACCCTGACCAAGACTCTGCTTGAGATCCCTCCAAGGCTCCTATAAGCCTGGCAAGGCCTGCCAGCCTGGGTGGAGGCTGCCCTGGAGGCCAGTCAACCTGAAGACTGTGCCAAGACCCTTGCCACAATGGCCTGGAGGGCCCAGCAAGGCGTTTCCCCTCTATGGGCCAGGAGCTGTGCTAGCTTAGCTTGCCTAGGAATTTCCATGTACCATACTTGTACTTTGTATCAATCAAGATTTCAGTCCAGATTCCCAACCCTTGCCCTCCTATTGTACATGCTCCACTGCTGATCACCCAAAGATCCTACCTGCAAGGGTCCTAGCCCTTGCTGCCTGTCTCACAAAATCAACAGAAAACACTTACATCACAAATCGACACATGATTTTGATCAAGCAAAAGTGGAATCAGTAGATGAGGTTGTAGCAATCACTTAATTCCAACTCATATCTTTGCGCATGGCAGAGATATCTGGAACGTGCAGCTCAAGCTTTTCATCGGCTGGTCCATGTGGAGTCAGGGGAAGGAGGAGAAGTTGAAGCAGTTGAGGAGATCGAATGGGCCTAGACAACTGACAAGTTTCCAATTGAATTTAAGGAGCTTACACTTCCCGTAGAAGAGCTAGAAGGGTTCTTTCCTGACAAACCTTTGAGAGTTACCACCACACCAAAACATTGATCATTAGATAGACATGAAGTCGAACAGCATATCCACAGAAATTGGGACCTGTAGGAAGAGTGATTATGGGCTCACCGAACTCAGTAACAGCTAGACAAGATGCTTTGTCAAAGGTTCATCAGTTTCTCCATGTCATCTTATGTGTCATCTATACTTTCATGAAAAAACAAGAGAGATAAAGTTATGTGTGGACTACATAGCATTGAATGAAGTTACCATGGAGAACAACTACCCTCTCCCTTAAGCAGATGAACGTTTTTGACCTTATCCGCTGGGCATGAATTTTTATCGAAATGGACCTACTGCCAGCTGTCATCAAATGCATACATCTGGCAAGGACACGCAGAAAACAGTGTTTTGCACCACATACAAGCACTTTGAGTTCATGATTGTGCTATGTGCACCCATGAACGCTCACACAATATTCATTGCGATAATGACCAATGTTTTCCACCAATATCTCGACGACTTTGTCGTTGTACACCTCAATGGCATCGTGGTGTACAACCGCACCCCGGAGGAGCACAATAGATATTTTAAAAAGAATGTGGAGATTTTGCAAAGAGAATTTTCATTTGTTTCACTTCAAATGCAAATTTGGTTGTCGTTTGATCGAGTTTTGAGCCATGTCATCTGTGGCAGATAGATCACCATGGAGCTTCAAAAAAGTGGAGGTAGTCGCTCATTGGCTAGTGCTTACCAGCGTTTGGGACATCCAAGTGTTCGTGTGATTTTGCAATTAGTGTCGTCCATCAATAAAACACAACACCCCACAATGAGGACCTCTCTTTGATCTCACTTTTAAAACTAACCAGTGGTGTTTCGCACAGGATGTGTAACTCTTTGAGAAATGCTCTAACCTCGGTGCCAACCTTATAATTGGCCGATCAAATGGTGAATTACATCATGGCCACTGATGTGCACAATCGAGCAATCGGAGCCGTTTTGCTCCAAGACAATGGCAGTTGAGAAAAACTGGTTGCGTACATGTCACAGAAACTGCGCGAGCTAGAACTCAACCATGTTGTACACAAAAAGGAGATGCTCACAGTTGTTCACACGTTTAGGACATGGTGGTTCTACTCGGAACATCAGCAATGCATCATCTGCACCAACGGATGAGCAACAAAACATAATGTTTCAGCCAAATCAATGAGTGAAAGGGGTTTTCTTGATGAACTATCCCGAGAATTACCTTTTGGCAAAACATCGAGTAAATCATAGAACTGAAGTTGGGCCGCAGATTGATAGTGAAGGGGACCTATTGGATGAGAAATCACAAGATAACCAAACTCAAGGAGCATTTGGACAAGATGCTCGGTCAGGGGTTCATTTGACCCTCTCTGTCACCACACGGGGCACCTGTAATTCTCTTTAAAAAGAAATCAGAGAGATGTGGATGTGCGTGGATGACCAAGCGTTGAATTACATTACCATAAAGAACACCTACCATCTTTCGTGTGCAGTCAAAGTTTCAGTTAATATCAAAGGGCCCGAATCCTTGACATAATTTGCCTAAGCAACGCCTGTCATCATATTTGCACAATGCAATAAGGACATCAAGAAGAGAGCATTTGAAACTGATACAGACTTTTTGAAACGAGTTTATGCCATTCTGGCTCACAAATGTACCCATAAGATTTATGGTGACAATGAACAGAATATTCTACCTATACCTTGATGCCTTTGTTGGCCTGTACCTGTGGAGGTACACGGCGTACACGCCGGCGTGTACCTCCATTGTCCTCCTCCAACTTGCAGCTGCACGTGAGGATGTGCAGCTACAACTTGGAGGAGTACAATGGATGTAAAGGAAAACTTCTCAAAGCTGTACCAATAGAGAAAACTTTCAGAAAAATCTCAAAGTGCAACTTCGATCGCTGTTTGATTCCATTTCTCGACCACATCATCGGCACCGGATGAATCAACATGGATCCAAAAAAGGTGAAGGCCGGTGTTGCTAGGCTGATCCACAAAGGTTGGGAACATCCAATTGTTTTGGGCTTCTTCAACTACTACCATCGATTCGGAAAGGACTTTGCTCAAATGCCAGCGCCCCTATGCAATCTCACTAAAAACCCCTAGTTGGAATTCGCGGGACAACAAACAAGAAGCACTTGACTCGTTGAGAAATGCAGTGACCTTAGTGCCAGCCTTACGATTGGTACATCCAACAATGGAATACATCATGGCCACTGACACGTCCGATAGAGCGGTCGGAGCTGCTCTCCTCCAAGACGACAGTGGTGGAGAACCTGTTGCGAATCTGTTTAGAAAACTACACGTGCCAAGCGACAATTACGCAGTGCACAAAATATAATTGCTCACAATTTTTCAGACATACAAAACATGACGGTCCTACCTAGAATGCTGATGATCTCTCAATCGCAGTGACCTCCACTCGCTGAGATATCTCTAGACTCAGAAAAATCTTAGTCGTGGAAAAACTCAATGGGTGGAGTTCCTTGAGTACAAATTCAACTACGACATCAAGTTCCGATTTGGAATATCTAGTCTGGCGGATGCTCCAAAGGATATGAGGAGTTCTGCGTGAACGACAAGACCAAGTTTGAGTCAGATGACCCCTATGGGCGACGGGGATTCACCTGCAAAGTTGACGTTCCACCGAAGGAGGAGCTACAAAGAATGCTTTTGGAAGAATGCCATGACACTGGTCCAGATGGAGATTTTGCTAAAAAGGAGACGCTTAAGAAGCTAGCAAGAAACTCCTGGTTGGACAAGATGCTGACCAAAGTGACAACATTATGTTAGTTGTGCAACACTTGTCGGAGACAAAATTCTCGTTGCACAAGGCCACACGGTATACTCCAACCCCTACCTGTTCCAACCAGAACTGGCATGTACGTGGACACATGCCAGTCCCCGGGTGACAGGATTGTCCACCACACTCGAGGGTTTTAATGCCATGCTCATCCTGGTTGATGGATCTTCTAAAATGCCAAACATCATCTCGATGACCTCCATCACCAAAGGAACACCGCTGTTGTTTCTATATCATATCGTACGGCTGTTTGGCGTGCCACGTACTATTAACAACCATAGAGACACCCAATTTACTAGCCCTTTTTTATGCAAACTTATGACACGTTATGGTACTTGCATTTAGCTAAGGACGTCGTTCCATTCACAATTGGACGTAAAAAAAATAGCAGATGAATCATATGCTTGAACAGCTTCTACGCACATGTTGCGAGCCGCATGGAACCGATAGGGCGACTGGAGTGCTGATGGGCAAACTCGCATAGAGCTAAGCCACTTCCATCGCAACATGTAAATTTGATTTCAAAGTGGTGTGCGTCAAAATTCTTGCCACATAGGAAGGACTACAGATTGAGAGTGGCATTCTCGCATTTGACATTCACCACCGAGACTTCTCAAGCGTCAAAGAGAAACACGAGAGTCTACCGCAAAGACATACGTAGCTATGAAGCAAGCGGATTGCCAAAAACACAACGATGATGTGTTTAACACTAGCATTTGCGTCTTTTGCGAATCCAAAACCCCGTTGGTTATGATCGGTTGAGATCAAGCCAATGCAAACCCTTGTTGTGGCTAGACTTTGCTTGCCTCACAACATGGTGATTCATTTGGTTTTCCATACGAACAAGGCCAAACAATACTGGGGACTTACCATAGTGATCCTTTCATTTGTTCAAAAGAATAATTTTGTATTCGCATACATTCACTAGCATAAATGTGGGCTGTTCGGGCGAATTCCTCTCCTAGTTACGAAACCTGCACTTCCATGCATAAAAATCTCAACATGTCTACAAAATTAACGTGATTCTAAAGGTTCTCACATTCGACTGTCAACAACATGTTCTTGCACGAGCTTGTGCACTCGCACGTTTCGACGGTCACTTTGGTAACATGTCAAAGTGCACCGACAATGGAGTTGCGTCGATGAGACGCAAATCCATTGTGCGCACTCGGATCGTCTAGTTCTCACAGCGATTTTTTAGGTCCGCCTCGAGTGGAGATGGGGCTGAAGAGGATCATGGGCGAAATTTTAGACCCAAGTGGCAAAATAGGGATGTCATGTGAGATTTAACACCAAAGTGATAAAAGGCTCATCATTGGGCAAATTCAAGTATCAAATAATTTGTTTAGAAGAATTGAACGAATACAAGAATCACTTTAGTAGTACAAACTTCCTATGCAAAGACTTTACATCTCCACCTCTTGTGTGGGTGGACGGGGATATGGAGTACGTGATTGAATATGTCCTTAGAAGAACGTTCGAGTATCTAGTCAAGTGGTATGGCTATAATGGTGCGCATAAAACCGGTGAGCCCTACGATAACCCGCAAGACGTCGATCACCTGATCGATGCTATTACCATCATAGTTGGCCTACATCTTCTAATACGCCGGGAAGTTGCACCTTGAAGGGGGGAAAGTGTTACATCCTTGGTGTTGTGATTTGTGACATTCCTATTGACCTGTGCAGTTTACTGTGACCACTTGGCCGTGTCCATGCCCGTGTAGATTCCCGATGCGGAGTCAGGTGGTACCTGTGCGTCGTCTGGTGGTGGACTACCAGCTTGGAGCTGACTGACAACCATCCCAAGGTTTGGACACTCTGTGGGACCTCATGCAGTTTTTCTACATCACGTAGTAGATTATCAGTGGACTAGCTGTGGACACGACTTGCATGTTTTTGCATTTTGTGTCCACTGTTTGGTGCTTGATGCGTGCATATGACTAGTTGTAGCGTTCAGCCCGTGATTCTACACGTCTAGGTTTAGACGACTCAGCATTGTGACATTTCTACGCTGGGTGGTTTTGGGCTTGTTTTAGGCCAGACCTTGAGCTGCCGCGTGCGACACCCACCGTGCGCTGTGGCAGGTATTTATGCCATGGACCTGTCATCTGTCATATCTCTCTGCACATGCTATTGAAACATTATGACACTTTGTCTTGTGACTCGTAGCGAGACCCTTGGTGTTGTGCGAACATAATGTGACTGTCGTCACCGTTTGACCAAGCATTTACGCTTAGTCAGTGGCTATGTGGCTAGGAAGCTTCCATGCATCTTCTCTTGGTACCAAAGCAACGAGACCTCTCTCACTCAGCTGATCTACAGAGATGCAGCTTTGGCAGCACCAATCACAGTCAGTGTCGTCACCATATCCTGAGACTCATTGCAATTGTTTCAGCAGCGACATCATCACGCAGTCCCCACCACCTCACCAGGTGAGCTGTAGCATTTACCAGTTCTAGCAGCCAAGCCAAGCAATAACACTAATTGGGCATTTTGACAAAGAAAGGGAAGCAACTCGAAGCGACAGCACATAGCAGCAGCTCACAACGTGAAGCAGGAGCTGTGAGCAGAAAAAGTGCAAAGCGGCAGCAACAGCAAGCAATGGTAGTGGTAGCGAGCAGCACCAGTGGCAGTAGCAGCCATGGGCATCAATAGTAGCGCGACAACAGCAATAGCAGCATTGCGCTTGCTATAGTGCCAGTAGTAAGAGTAGTAGCAGTAGTAGCATTGCAACAGCAGTAGCATCAGAATTACAACAATACTAGCAGCTACAACAACAAAGCAGCAGTAGCAGCGGCCCCACCTGTAGCAGTGCTACGTAGGAGCAGTCACGACTGCTTTGCTATGCTGTAGTACTGTTTAAAACTGCATAGCAAAGCTGTTTCGTAATAGCGCAGAATCTGCGCTGTTGTGTAGATTATGCACAGCTACGTAGTTGCGTAACCGGGCAAGGCCCACACACATGAAAAAAGTACTGATGTCATCGTTTTCCTTGCTGATATCATCAGGTTTGTGCAGACGTGAGCAAACCCCTGCTAATGTCAATACTTTCCTTCTTCAGATTTTGGGGTCTGAAAGCAAAAACTTGCCAAAGTTTTGAACAGTTGAGAACCGTTGACGGTTCTGAAATCTGACCAGTTTGATGTCCCAATCCATACTGAGCGCTGATATGGCTCCAATCGGTGACAAGAGCAAAGGACCACCAGTTCCTTCTTCATCCTCCTGAGGGGTCATGAGCCCATGCTTGCAGGCCATTGCAGACCTACGCAATCAGGTGGATGAGATCTTTTGTCAGCAAGAGCAGTAAATTGATGCTATCCGTGCGCTCATTGATCTCATTCATGGTCAGTCCACGGCCCCACAACAAACATCTAGGGAGTCGGCGGTACCATACCTTCAGTACAGCGGTTACAATCTACACCGAGGAGAGTAGTGGAAGGAGACAGGCCACTTTTTATTCCTTTGTTTGAGGACCCTGTCATGCCACACGTGGAGGATGACACCCACGAGAGCGAGATTCGCATGCTTCAAGAGCGTCTCTGCCTGCTTTAGATGCGTTCTGATTCCCTGTTCCTGGAGATCCGGTACACGCCTGACCCCTGCCTTGACAATTTTCCTTGTCGTGGTATCTTTTCAATCCCTCGTCCTTCCTAGCCTGTGGTTGTTCATCCCACAGAGCGGAAACCCAAGGCCTTTGCAACATCGTCCCCACGCTACGTCAGCTAGGACAGTTTTCTTTGCTGGGAGACTCTCTTCAGGGTCCGGGCCACTTAGAGCGGATATGGTTCTACTATCAGAGTTTGTACCAGGTTATGGACTGCATTCAGGTGCTAACAGCGGCTCAGGCGATGCACGGACTCCTTCACGCCATGTCGCATGAGATTATCATGGACTTTTGCCCTTTCCTTGGAGCGGGTGGCACGGGCACAAGTGTTGATCCACGTGGGGGTTGGGAACTGGCACTTTCCTTGCTTACTACAGAGACGCACTCCACTCGCGCGACTCACATTTGCGCCATTCACTCCCTTCATGAGGGACATGCTGAGCCCGCACCCAATTACTAGCGGGGTGCCATAAGCATCTACACATGCCTAAGGACTTCAGGAGGTACATAGCTTTGGTCAATTTGCACGCTCATGATCGAATTTTGTCTTGAGTACGCAGACATCTTCTCGGGATACAACAACGCCGTGCTTGAGCCCTTCTCCACCTCACTTCAGCTCCTCCCTTGGGTACATCAGCTTTTCCTCCAAGTGAATTTTGCCCACAAGGTAGCCATGGCCCATCATGTGAGTCACCTCGATGCCGCGGTCATCGTTTCTCTACCAACGCCCTTCTAACAATCGACTTCTTCATCCTCTGGTGTAACCTCCTATTTCCCCTCCAACCCGGGTACCCTAACACAGTTGCAAGGTGTGGCAGCCAGGAAACATGGGAAGAAGGGCAAGAAGAAGCCTGGTTGGGCTGAGCAGCAGTCGCAGCAGTAGCAGTGATTGAGCCGTAGCAATGGACGTACTATCCACTACTACAACTATGGAGGCGCTAATCAGTTCACCGTGTGCCACTAGCCACTCGGCTGAGCGCGGTTCAGTCACAGTTTTCAGACTGCACACGTGCAACAAGCCGTGTTGAGCAGCACAGCCTCTAGTCGCGCAGCGACCACGACCGTAGCGGTTCGCTTTCAGGGAGGTGTGAGTGTGTTGTCACAATGGGGTGGTTCACAGACTATTGTTTGTCTATTCTTACAGATTGTGATGACTTGTGTGGGGGGCAGAGTTGCCATGTGACGATGATGGGCTTGACATTATGGATTGGATTCATGAGCATCACCTCTGTGCTCTTCGTCGTTCCTCCTCACCTATTGCTGAGCGCCCGTCTTAGGTAGAGTGTTCCATTGCCTATTATACAGTTACGTCCTTTGGTCGTGATCCCGGTGGCACCTGGATCATCAATCATGGTCCCACTCATCACATGACCTGTCGTTGTAGTGACTTAGTTGTTCTTGGTCCTGTTGTGTCTCTTCGCTCCATTCGCACAGGCTTTGGTCAGACCTTGTAGGTCCAGGGTGTTGGGGTTGTGTGCTTTGATGGTCCGTCTGGCCCCTTGTATCTTTTGGAGGTGCTTTTTGTGCTTGACCTTAAGCTTAGCTTACTTTCTGTGTGTGCCTACACACTGATGGTAATCTTAGTGGAGCACACTTCAGTCTCTGCATCTGTGACAACTATTGATGCTCGCAATGCTATCCTTCTTGCCTCTGATGTGGATGATCTGTATTGTGTTTCTTGGATTTCTTCTTCTTCTTGCTCACCATCTCCTTGTGCTCGTGTGTGTTTCACTTGAGTTCTATGTGCTAAGAACCAGTGACTGCTGCATCGTTATTTGTGTCATGTGGACTCTGACACTGTTTCAAAGCTCTTTTGGACACAACCCGCAATCAGTCTTGACGCAACTTCTCGAGAGAAGCCGCCCAAGACTGATTGTCTGTTGTGCGCTAAGGATAAGATGCATAGTTCTACCTACCCTGACTCTTGTTCTCAAGTATTTCGCTCCCTCGAGTTGTTCCATTCGGACCTTCTCCATCCTCTTCCTGTTGAGTCTTTGTCCGTTCAGGGCGGATACGTCCAGGCCCTTTCTAATGTCTTTACCCAAATGCGGTGGGTCTAAAGCCTACGCCATAAGAGTGATGCCGCTCTCGTGGTTCACCTCTGGCTAGTAATGGCTGAGCGTGAGTCTCGCCATACGTTGCATACCATCCATTCGGATCACGGTGCGGGTTTCTTGGTGAGATGAACACTTTTTTTGCCAAGCACGGGGATTTTCAACAGGTTTCCGCTCCTGCCACTCTTCAGCAGAACGGTGTCTCTAAGCGCTACAACCATACCATGGAGGATGCAGTTCGCCGTATGCCATCTAAGTGCGGTCTCTCGTAATCCTTTGCCTTTTAAGGATTTGCCTACATGACGTGGGTCTGGAACTGCCTCCCACACTGTTCCCTTCCGGACCACGTTGAACCGTACGAGATTTAGTTTGGCCACTATGCCGATCTGCATCTTGCTCGTGTCTCGAGATCCATTGCTTCTGTGTGGTATAACGAGGACCAATAGGGGTCTGAGGTCTCCCCACGGGGTCGCTTGTGTGCCTTTGTGGGTATCTCCTCGCGCTTGAAGGCCTGGCACTTTTGGGACCCGGCCTGACATCGCATCGTTGATTCCCGTGACACGCTCTTCTTTGAGTCTCTCACCTACAATGATCTGACTTCAATCATGTCGCTGTCCTTCACGCACGTTCTTGTGGTTGAGGCTTCAGGATGGATGGTGGAGCATGGGCCCGCGAGCAGTTCTCGTCCGGCTGATGTGTCCATCCGAGCCCCCTCCAGTTCTTGGTCTTCGGCTCTTGATGACCTAGCGACAATCGCTGTTGGCGTAGAGACCTCTCCCACACAGCCAGTTTCTGCCCGAGTTGCCTTGCACCCCACAAGCACACATGATTTTGTACCTGTGTCCACCAGTACTCTGTGCATTTTCCTGCCTCGAATCGTGCTCCCACTATCACACCCAGTTCCGTGTCTCCCACACACGCATCTCCTCACACTACATCGCCGGCCCCTTGCCCTCAGTGCTCACCCGCTGTGGTCATGCCTGTCTCTGAGCCTGAGGTGAGCCCCATGAGCCCAAGTTACTCGCGTGAGCCCGGTGGTCGTCTGCAACCATTGGTCTCCAGAGTCCAGCGGGTGTCAGGCACCACACCGAGGCCGTAAACTTGCAACATCGGGAGTGGTGATCCTGGCAAAAAGGCTCTAGGCATGAGTGTCCATACAGATCATACAAAGCTATATCGAGCGTGTCGTATAGGGCACGATTTGGTCGGTCGTGAGTTTCATATCGCTTGTGATGCATCAGCTGATCTTGTGGTTGTTAGATCCAACACTGAGTCATGTGCACTTGCCACTCACAGCTCTCCCTCTATAGCGCCTGATCCGGGCACTCTCAGGGAAGATCTTTGATCAGTGGATGCACACACCTTGCGTGCTGCCTGCGAGGATGAGCTTCGCGCCATCAGAGAGCACGGAGTTTACAAGCTAAACGACCTTCCACCTTGGAGGAAGGCTATTGAGGTCAAGTGGGTCTTTCGGAAGAAAATGAAGCCGGATGGCTCACTGGAACGCCACAAGGCTCATTTGGTCATCAAGGGGTACTCTTAGATTGAGGGCATCGATTAGCCTAACACCTTTGTCCTTGTCAGCCATATGACCTCAGCTCGCGCTCTGTTCGGTGTGGTGGCCGAGCATGACCGGGAATTGCACGAGATGGACGTGAACAATGCATTTCTCTATGGCTCTCTAGATGAGGAGATTTTTGTGGCTCAGTGACCAGGCTTACAGGACGATGACAAGGTCTGGCACTTGTGCAAGTCCTTGTACGGCCTAAAGTAGTTTCCTCGTTGCTGGAACCGAGAGACTAGTGGTACCCTGACTCATGCAGGATATGTACAGAGCGAGGCAAATCCCTCTCTCTTTATCCGACGGATGATAGAGCGTTTCACTGCCATCCTGGTCTATGTTGACAAAATTCTGATTGCATCGCCTTCCATGGAGGTTGCAAAGGAGGCCAAGGTGGTCTTGCAGATTGCCTATGGGATGAAGGATCTTGGTCCTACAGTTGTGGTTCTTGACATGGAGATCATGTGAGATCGCAGACATCGAACACTTTTCTTCCATTAGGCCTGGTACACACGTGTTGTGGGTGAGCGCTTCCGCTACCTTGGCGTGGTGCCCACGGCCTCCACACCTCTCACACCTGACGGGCATGATGCCCTAAAGGTGGATGATCCCAAACAGCTGGGGGAGATAGTGGATGTGACCTTGTACCTCTGACTCATCGGATCTCTGATGTACCTGGCCATTACCACACGCCCCGACATCTCTTTTTCTATCAACCTCCTTGCATTTTTTTTGTAGGCTCCACGTTCTAAAGCCCTCCGTGCGGTTTTGCGAGTGGTGTAGTACGTGGTATCTATATTGTACCTCAGACTCTACTTTCGCCGGCAGTGTTCGGTGGTTCTTGACGGCTACCCCGACTGTGACTAGGCTTGGAGTCCAGATGGACGCAGTCGCACCGGTTACGTGTTCTTCCTCGGTGGTACTGTTGTGTCCTGGGGCTGCGGAAGCAGAGCTGCATTGCATGTAGCTTGTCAGAGGCAGGTTATGTTGCTCTGGGTGCAAGGGCTGCTAATGCAGTGTGGTTGCGGCGCCTGTTCCTTCAGCTGGATCTATCAGTACCTGCCATTGTGCTTCACTGCGACAACCTCAGTGCTCTTGCCATCGCGGAGAACTATGGTGTCTTTCACACTTCCACGAAGCACATTTCAGTTGAGCATCATGTCATGCGTGATTTGGTGGAGCGACACGTGATCTCCGTCATATGGGTCGGCACTGACATGGAGTGTGTTGACTTCTTGACAAAGGCATGAGCATGCGAGAAGTTTTTGGTGGCCATTTGTTCTGTTGGGCTTTGCCCCTTGCCTGAGAGTGGTTGAGTGTGGGGTGTGTCTATGTTTGTGTTTGTGTCACGACTGTTTTTGCGCTCGTTGTTGTACTCGTTGTTGCACTCGTTTACGTAGTGCACGTGTATTGACATGCGTACCATCGTGTAGCGGGAGGGCCGGTTCGGCCCTCCCTCCTCGCCAATGCGAGGGGTGGTTGCGCACCACCCCTCGCATCAGCGAGCTGGCCGTCGGCCAGCTCGCTGCCGGCCGGCTGGACGGCCGGCGGCCGGCCAAGTGACTGGCCGGCCACCGGCCGGCCAGCCGCCAGCCGCCGATCGCGCCCTCAGCCGGATCGGCGGCTGAGAGGCCACGAGGGCCTCGAGGGCGAGGCCTCGTGGCCTCGTGCCCTCGTCCCCCCCTCGCCCTCCTTGCAAACGTGCAAGAGAGGACGAGGGATAGGGGGAGCGATGGTGAGGACAAAAAGCCTGGCGCGAAATCGCCAGCGTGCCTCGCACGCGACNCGGCCAAGTGACCGGCCGGCCACCGGCCGGCCAGCCGCCAGCCGCCGATCGCGGCCTCAGCCGGATCGGCGGCTGAGAGGCCACGAGGGCCTCGAGGGCGAGGCCTCGTGGCCTCGTGCCCTCGTCCCCCCTCGCCCTCCTTGCAAACGTGCAAGAGAGGACGAGGGATAGGGGGAGCGATGGTGAGGACAAAAAGCCTGGCGCGAAATCGCCAGCGTGCCTCGCACGCGACGATTTCGCGCCAGAACGACAAAATGAAACTCGAAGTTCGTTTATGACGAACTTCGACGTAAAACAAACGGAATAACTCGTGCGAACACACGAGTTCGAGGTAAAAACCCCCGGTTTGGGTCCCAAAACCAGGGGTTTGGTTAAAAACGGAAATGGGCCTCCGGAGACTCGAAATATTCGAGTCTCCCTGCTCTAGGTCGCTGATGACGATTGCCCCTCAGTCTCGCGAAGGGGGTAAACCCCTGACGCGGACTGAGAACGCCATTCGGCGAACTCCGACGACGACTTCAAAGCAGGAGCTGGAGACACGCCCGTTATAGTGGTTCTCAGAGCGAGACGACCCTCGCGACCAAGGGTTCGACGGAAACGGCGGCTACGACATAGATAAAACGCCGGCGGCAGCTGCAAGCAGCAGCAGAAACGCCATAAGGGACTACGGCGTCAACACTTGACGGATTCAAGCGCCGTAAAGTGCGTTAGAGAGCTGAAAAAAAACTTTACTTGTTGGAGAGTCTTTCTTCCAGCCTCTCCACACTTCCAGGGGGCTGGGAGGAATTTTGTGGGGCGGGTTGGGGAGTTCCCACCTCAAAAACCACAAAATCCTCCTCATCTTCAAGTCTCCTTCAAAACCCCTTCATAAAAAAAAATGGGACAGCGTCCCTCCCCAAGCTTAGGGGCTCTCACGACCTGAGAGCACCCTAAGAAGAAGGAGGGCTCCACCTTGGGGATTTTTGGCGGCTCCTCCAACGACGGCGGCTCAAGGAGGACGTCGCCAAGGGGCGCAAGACGCGNCCGCCGCGAGCACGGTTGCCAACCCAAAGGCAACCGTACCGCCTAAGGCAACCGTGTCGCCTAAGGCGACCATGCCGCCTAAGGCAACCGACGCCAACCTCGGCGACACCGAAAAGCGTGCGGAGGCCGCAAAGGTGCTGGACGAGCACGTCGACGCGCATACGGGCGATCCCCATGCGACGGACGACACAATGGAGGAGGATCTTCCGGAGGAAGACCCCGACGAAGAGCACGACGCCGACGATGGCGAAGGCGATGAGGATCGCGACCATCGCCATCGTCGTGCGACAAACTCGAGCTGATCGCTCGAGAAGGGAAAGGCAGCGAGACGGCCGAGAGCAGCAAGGGCGCTGAAAGCAGTCACACGGGAAGTTCCCGCGAGAACGAGCCGGACGACGATGCCGCAAAGGCAATTCGCGATGACCGTCGCAGGCTTGCGGAGTTTGCTGCTGAGGCGGCAGGCCGACTGAAGATCACCACCGACGGTGGAGACAGGACACCACTCGGAGGAATGGGGGCGGACCCCCCTTCCTACGATGTGGCCGCAATGGGACAGGGCAGCGCCCACTCGAGCGTTGTCGCCGAAGACAGTCTCCTCCGAAAGGTGGGACTCCTTGGAGGCGTGTACGCGAACCGTACCCTCTTGCAGTGGGTAAGGGTGCACGGACAACGCGAAGCCCTGGAGGCTATCGCCGACGCTCTGACGACATCAGAGCTCAAGTTCGCGTTCGCCAACCTGCTGGCCCACGTCGGGCAGAGCATCACGGATCTTGACCGTGATCGCCAGCTGCAGCACCTGGCCGCCCACGAGGCAAGCCGCCGATGCAACGACCTCGACAAGGCGTTGCAGAGCGTGACCCAGGTGCGGATGCAGCAGCAAGTGCAGCGTGTTGCAACTGCGGATGCCACTGCCGGTGGCAGCGACGACCTGCCTACCTCGACGACTTCGGGGCCGGTCATGAACACGTCCTTCCTCCACAGTGTGGAGATCTTTCGGAAGGGCATGAAGCTGACCGACAGGCTGAACCACATGGAGCACGTGCTACGCGTCCACAAGGCTCCACTCAGCCAGTAGGGCGACCTTGCCATGACGCGGCTTGAAGATAAACTCTTCAAGTACGTGGTCAAGGAGTGGACTGCGCAACAGCCGCACCTTGAGTGGCAGCCCATGCCGTGGGAGGCCTTCTGCGCAATCATGCGCAAGAAGTGCACCCAACGTGAGGAGGCGCAGCGCGCCTTCCAGAAGATCAAGGATTTCAGGCAGCTGGGCAGCTCGCTCGAATCCTACTTGAGCGAGTTCACGGCACTCGTGGAGGAAGCCGAAAGCTTCACCGAGGGCGATGGGACTCAGACGTTCAAGTACCCAGAGTGCACGCTGCTCGAGTACTTGCGTGATGGTCTCGCCAGCGAGAAGCTAAAGGACAAGACCACCACAACAGCCACTGGCCAAGCTTGGACAAGCTGGAGGGCGTTGCGCGACTACATGAGCGAAGTGTATTCGGCGAACCCGAAGCACTACTCTGATGCACGACCGAACGCGCGTGCACATCAGGGGCGCGACATGCGCGTGGACGCTACAGGGGCTGGTGGGTCTGCCGGACAGCGAGGCGGGGCCAAGGGCAAGCAGCCTACAAACCCTCCAGCCAAGAAGGCTGGTGGACACAAGGGTCCCCACAACAAGCGCAGCCACGAGAATGACGAGCTGCAGGCGGCGCGTGAGCGTCGCAACGTATCCTTCCGCGAAGGGCTCTGCCACAACTGCATGCAGCCGGGCCACTTTAGGGCTCAGTGCCCTGAGGCTGCTGGTGGTGGGCAAGAGGCCGCGGCGCTAGCTGCAGCAGCAGCACCTCGTGGGGATGGCGCAGCAGGAGGCCGCGGACAAGGCCGTGGACAGGGTCGCGGTCGCGGCAATGGGCCCGGCCGTGGTAACGGACAGGGCCGTGGGGCGGGTTTTCCCCACCCCTGAGTGACGTCAGTGGGGACCACTCAGGGGTAAAACT
>SZWC01010765.1:87480-97549 GCA_023375785.1 Penium margaritaceum | reverse complement strand
TTCAGAGACCCCTCTTTGGGATGTGTATGGGGCACTGGCCTCCTGAAAAATCCAGCAACACACAAGAAATCATGTGGTGAGTCCCATGTACTCAATTTCATGATCAGATTAAAGGCACAAAGATGTCCATCAAAAGGAGTTTCGGCCTGTGCAAGTTATGAATCGGTGAAATGACTGACGTCACTTTTCTGGCACATATCCAGAATCCAACACATATAAGACTAGTCATCAGTGAGACAGACAATGTAGCAACCCAGGCCCCCCAAGATGTCATTAGACAGTGGCACCATGACATCGACATGTAAAAGGTTAAGATAATTAGATGTGTGAGACTCAGATGTGCAAAGGGCAGAGTTGTGAATCTTACCATGATCATGGTTGGGACAATCTGCAAGGTAAGGAAGCAGAAAGGTACAGGGATCAAGGTCATTTGCAGGCTTGATGTAAACCGAGCTGTCACTTGCAGCAGTGGGGATGTGATAAAACTCAACATAGACATATCATTCTTGAAAGTCTATGTGTTGTAGTTTTATTAGGATTTTTTTGGGAGGAGTTGTACTCCACAGTCATTGCGTATCTTCTGATTGCCAAATGGAAACACCATATACCCCTCACCACAAAGAATAATATTGTCTCCCCCCACATCGGAACAAAAGGCAGCAGCCGCCATTACCACGAAACAATAAATCCCAATCACCCCTGCATTGCAAAGATAAGCCTCATAATCCCATTTCCTATAGACGTGGGTTTAAGGTCTACAAAAGAACGTTACTTTTTGTTGTTTTCCCCTCTCAACACAAACACCATGTACCCCGCCTATTCCTCAAAATATAGCATGCTCACGTCAAATGGCATGCATCCTTGACATGTTAACCACCCTCCTAAACCACCCTCTTTGTTTGGAGGTTGGATTGCGGGAAGTTTCATGGAGGGTCCAAGACTCCCCATGTCTTGAAAGGGAACTTGCTGGGCCCTGCTATTTCCGGCCTCGGCACATGCTTGTGCACTATGACAATTGTAAGAACTTGGGTGAAATCAGGGGGTGGACTTGTGTATGGTTTGTACATCAGAAAGAAAAAGACGTGGAGTTTTTGTATCTCCAGTATTGGAGTGCCAAGACGAATAATCTAATCTTGATTCTCCCCACATCAGAACAGAAAGCAGCATCTTCCATTGCCACAAAACAATGAACCTCGTTCATCCCCACCTTGCAACAATAAGCCTCATAATCCCATTGCATATTGACACGGGTTTAAGGTTTACAGAAAAATGTTGCTTTTTGTTCTTTGCCCCTCTAAACACAAACACCATGTACCCCTCCTGTTTCTCAATATATAGCATGCTGACGTCAAATGGCATGCGTCCTTGACATATTGACCAACCTCCTACACCACCCCCTTTGTTTGGAGGTTGGACTGAGGGACGTTCCATGGAGGGTCCAAGACTCTCCATGTCTTCAAAGGGAACTTGCTGGGCCCTGCTATCGCAGGGCCCGGCACATGCTTGTGCACTATTACAATTGTAAAACTTTGGGTGTGATTAGGGGGTGGATTTTTCTATGGTTTGTACATAAAGAAGAAAAAGGACAGGAAGTTTTTGAATCTCCATTATTGGAGCGCCAAGATTCCGGTTGATGGTCTTCGGCCAAAACCCCGACGAAGTCCCCGCCCCCTCACCCCGGCAGCCCGCCGGCCACCTGTTCCATCACGGCCCTCAATCACGAACCTCAATCAGATCGTACGTGGTCCATGGTGGGATAGGGTACAAAGGGGATGAATACAAAGGGGGAGAGAGGGTGTAGCGACGGTTGACGAAGTGCCAACCGACGGACGTCACTTGACACTTTTGTTGTCCGAATGCTACCCCTTCCCCCCCTTCTCCCTCCCCACGTTTACACTGATCAGAACATGGGTGGTTCATGAGGATGAGGTGTGGAGCAGCATACAATTCAAGGAATTGGGAAAGTTGCATGAATTGTATGGTTAAATTATTCCCATGATTCCATATTGGAACACAAATTGACGGAGTTTTCGCAAATTGAAAAGAACAACAATTCTTTGTGTGGGTTGTCGTTGCTCCACATGGGTTCATTTCTTCCAAGCGAGAGTTGTGTTTGAGTGAAAATGTCCATTTTTTTGATTGAGCAAAAATGCTCTTTGTTCGTTTGTTTCACGTATCATGTAATCCCCCCGTTTTTACATGCAAACCCTAATGAAGCCACACCTCACATTACATTTGGATGTTTAGGGTTTTATTTGTGTGTACGATCCTGCAGGCCCTAAGGTACTGGGGTCCAGCATGTCCCCTTTCAATGCACGGGAAACATCAGACCCTCCATGCAAACACACGTAAACCACCCCCTCGAACAACCACAAACTCCTCAAAACAGGGATTTGTGATTGTTCAATGGCCATGCTGACATCATCAGGCCAACGAGGCATGCACATCACATCGCGTTGACATGAAATCGGCAATGAAATTACTGTTTGACGCAAAACGTGGACATGTTGGCAAAAACATACAAACATTGAGCACGTTCATGTATTTAAGGTGGGGGCATACTACCAGTTCAACCAAAGTTGTATTTGGAAGTAAGATTACTTCGGTTTCAACTGTCCAACATGTCATACGCATTCATGTACAATAGTGGGAAACACAACAAGGCATAATTTGGGTCTTGGACGCTTGAGTTGAGCGTCGCATGCGATGTCACGTTGTCAGTGATTGTTTCATAGAAATCCGTCAAGAATTCGGGAGGTTTGAAGAACATGAAGGCATTATTGTAGACAAGTCTAGCACCAGCCAGAATTTAACCGAACAATATCAAAACATTGTTACAATTCCTTTTTCTATTTTTGTCAATCCTTGTGGAAAGTGATTGAAAGTGTCAAAACCCTTGGAAGAAGAAAGCCGGAGGGTGGGGCACGTTGCCAAAGTGCATTCAGCACAACGACATAAAAATCCTCAGACAGATGTGCGGTGGGCCATGAATGTAAGGAGCAACTGCCAACTCGTGATTATCAGGGACTCACGTACGTCTTGGACGCAACACTTCTCTCCTCTTCTAGCCACGATGTCCCGACACAATAGTAGACGTGAGCGAGTGATGACGATAATAGCCATTGATCAAGTGATCAACGTCTTGGAGATTATCATAAGACTCCCAGCTGTTATGCATAGTGTGGTAGCCCCTGCCACTTGACCGGATAGTCGGTCTTTTTCCATGGCATTGATGCCTTTGGATGTCTTCAATCACGTACTCCGTATCCCTGTCCACTTAGATAGGAGGCCAGGGATCGACGTCTCATTCAAAGACGTTCTTTTTGGGGTCCCTGTCTTCCTTGAGCGTGCTGATGAGGAAGACTGGGTGGATCACCATGCTATCCGCTAGGCAAATGCGGATGATAACTGGAGTTTTCACTCGCTTGATCTCAAATGGACCCAACCATCAGGGTTTTAGTTTTGCAGCATCTTGTCCATGGATTTTGATGTTCATTGAGCTGAGCAGGACATGATCACTACCGCTGAACACGTCATCACTGTAACATTGGTATGTTACTTGCTTTATGGCTGTTTGTGGCTTCGCGGGAGTCTATTGTGTTTCCTCCCAAACGCATGAGATGTCACATTGGTGTATGCTAAGCACAGGATTATTTCTCTGTATCTGAATTCCTGCAGGTAAAGCGGGAAGCTTGCCGTAGACTACTTGAAATGGAATCTTATCCATTGCGATGGAGGTCACGGACTTATGCGTGAGTTCAGCGGTTGGCAGTTTTGCTACCCATGCAGTGCGATTTGCATGTAAGGTGTAGGGAAGTTGTTTAAGTGTATGACTAGTCCGCTCGGGTTTGCTTGCCCATTTGGGGATAGAATGCCATTAATTGCTGTACCCATATGGCATAGCATGTCATCAACTTGCGAAAAAAAATGTCCAGTGAAGTGAAAGTCTCTGGGATTGGCGATGGCTTCTAGTACGCCATGCAACTATTTGTTCTGATCCAAAAGCAGACATGTGCTTCCTTCTATCGTGACGATGGTTGTCATTGAAGTGAAGTGCGATAGCTTTTTTAAGCCAGTCAACTACCACAAGGATGACGTTGTAGCTCTTCAGTGTGGTGAGGAACCCCGTCCATGCTGATGTCAACCCATGGCTCTGTCAAAACTAGGAGAAGTTGGAGTAGTCCAGGTGGCATCGTGCAATGGGATGTTTTCCGCAGAAAGGTGTTGCATGATTTACACAAGATTCCCCCTTTTGTCTGTATTTGGTCCCACCAATGGATTTTCACAAACATGTTGAGTGTTTTGTCCTCACCAAAGTGTCCACTTGGCTTGGTATCATCGCACTTCTCCAAAACATCCGTTGCAATTGTTTTTTGGGTGGTACGATGACTTAGCTAGTGCTACCCCATTGCAAGAAGGGATCTTTGAACCGAAATGTAGTATTGTTGTACCTGCCAAAATCCATGTAACTCCTTAAAGAAAGCCTCATGAGCTACGGGCCTTGCTCAAAGAGTAGTTTGTTCATCTTGGCCGCCATGTCTTGTCGCCAACTCATAGCATCCGCCTGATTCTTTTTTTAGTGGGTGGTACTAAGGTCTTAGTCAGATTTGACCCAAGGAACTCCATCCATCGAGTTTGTCGATGGTTCTTACTTGGAAGAGTCTTGAGATATCCGAGTATGTGGCGGTCGTTTTGGATAACACCTCCACGTCTTGAATGAGTGTATGAGTGAGTTGTTTCTTTTTTGTTCACTGTGTAACTGAGTTGCGGTCCATGCAGTTTTTGTGAAATATACACAACCGGTTGTTCTCCACCACCGTTTTCTCAGACAACAGTTCCGATTGCTTAATCGGATACTTGAGTGGCCATGACGTAGTTCACCGTTAGATCTACCAGTTGTACGGCTGGTGCCGATGTTAGAGAAGTTTTCAAACAGTCCAACACTTTTTTTCCGATGTCTCCCTAGCTCCACTTGGTGGGTTATGAGTGAGATTGGAGAGAGGCACTGACACTCGGAAGTGGTCTTTTACAAATCTACAGTAGTAGCTATAGAATCCCAAAGGCACCTGTGCGTCCCGAAAGTTGGTCAAACTTGGCCAATCAGTGACCACGTCCACTTCTTTTGGGTCCATGGTGACTTGTCCGCTGCCAGTGACATGGCCCAAAGTCTCGATCGAACGGTGACCGAAGTCGTATTTTGAGATTTCTCTGTCAGATTTATCTCTTCATATAACTTTGACTAATGGACTTTTCAGAGAAGTCCATCATGCTCTTCCAGGGTGTGACTCTCTACACCAAGGTGTTGAGATGTACCACAAAAAAGTCGTGACCATACGGCCAAAGTATGATGTTTATCACCTCCATGAATGTTTCAGGACATTGGTGAGTCCAAACAGCCAGACATTGAACTCAGAGTGCTCGTATCTTTTGTGGAATGCCATCTTATTGATGTCTCTATCAGATACGTGCATCCGATGGTAACCGCTGTGTAGGTCAATTTTGGTGAATTTTTTTGCCTCATCGGATCAAAAATTGCTTTTGCTTGCAGGAGAGAATGGTGGTTCTTGACACTGAAGTCTTTTAACGCTCGGTAGTCCATGCACATCTACGGTTTTCTGGTGTTTTTAAGTACATGCGCCGCCGAGGGTGACATGGAAGGTTCGATGATCCATTGGTTGAGCAACTCTTCTATCTGGTTGATGAGTTTGGTCAATTTGTGGTCGCTCACCTGATATGTCCCCTTAACCGTCGGTGTGCGACTGGCTCCAGGTCCACATAGTGGTCAACGTTTTGTTACAGAGGTAACTCTCGGAGTATTTCATCAAAGAAGATAAAACCCTCCCAAGTCCTTGACAAGTGGTTCAAATTCATTTAAAATGGTCACAAACTTGGCAAGTATTGAGGTCACTGTCGATGTATATGCTACTACGACTTCTTCTCTTTCCCTTGCTTCCACATGGACTAGCCACATTTGTCATCCCCATTGCAAACATGTGTTTGCCACGTCCAGTGATATCGGACTGCATTTTGCGAGTGCTGCAACTTCCCCTACTACTTCAACATGTGTTGTTTCCCCTAACCGCCACTACATCGTGGTTGGCTCAGTCATAGGCAGATGTGTTTTTCTACCATCCACGTTGACCCCTTGGGCTCGAATCCGTCACCCTCGCCGCTTCTTGTCGGGTTGACACTTGGCACGATGGCATGTAGTGGTCAAAATCACGTACCAATGAGGATCTTTATCACGAACAGTCAGGAATTAAGAGCATCAATACCCATCTGCTCCAACAAATCAATGCAGCAATGAAGGAGCGATGAAAATGTGTGCATCGCCCATGAGAATCTTCTTTAACTCTCAAGAGAAACCCAAATCCAACCAACGCTCCCTGAGTAGTTTTTGTCAGGGAATCTGCGGGATGCGGTTCCGACGTTCTTCTGATCGTCTTTAGTGGTTCACTTCTTCTGTTTTGGGCCAATCTGAAACTAAGCGTGAGCTTTCTGGTCGCCTCACGCTATATGAGCAGGAGTTTAGAGACAGTCAGTTTTTTTTTTAGGGAATAGCGCGATTTTGCACTAGTTTTTTAGCATGGACATGATGGAAGGATTTATAGGGCTATTCATGAGCTTTCCAATGCACCAAACCGCACGCAATTCGGCCAAGAGTAGCCCAAGTTACACTTTTCAAAGCGCAGGTCTCAGCACCATAGAGGCCTGACGCTGCCACACGTCGTGGCGCCTTCCTTCACATGCGAAGCGCCTTTCCCAAGGTGCAAATCCCATTGCACGTGGTGTAGGGGTCCCCTGTACTGTTTCCACACACCTTCCCCACTTTGGGGTCGAATTTGGTGATGAGGTGTGACGAGGTTCGAAACCTGTCCACAGATCTGCACTCAGAATTTTGACCAAGTCCCCAGGTAACAAAACGTACTTCTGAGTTTCGGACGCCGAGCTAGGATTTTGGCAAAGTCCCTCAGTAACAAACTGCAGTACAGGATCCGATGGATTATCCACCAGACGCCTTGGCAGACCTTCCGGTGCGAAATCTCTAGATGGTACTTTTGTTACTCGGTGCGGTCAATTATCCACCGGATTTCAAGTCGCAACTGGCTCCCAGAGCCGCTGCGCACACCCCAACTTTGGGAGGCCATATCTCCCTCGATACTTGTCCAGTTTTGGCAAAACAACTCCCACCGGATTCAGCAACTTGTCAACTTGAAGGGGCATTCATCCCTTTAGGATCCAAGCAATACTCAAGCCGCTATACCCGCCGGCACGGAGTTTCTTTTTTCTGGTAGGTCGTTGGCGCATCCCGGTGCCGCGCTTGGGTATGCGGAGGGGCAATTTTTCAACAGTTTGATCCTGAAAACTCTAAATAATCAATACTGAGGATGTGGCTTACGGGATTGAAGTTTACTTCATTGCTACTGGGTTAACAACAACAACAAAATTTGACCTTGTGGCCTCACTTTTAGGTGGCACAACTTTTAGATTGGTAGTTTGATGGAAAGACCATCCAAAGGCGGTAGGAGGCCGGCTGAGCTGGATCAACGGCTCACCCGACCGCTCTCACATCGTTCATCGCAAGGGTTCTACCAGTCTGAGTCCAGTCTGGTCTGGTCTGGACTCAGACCAGACCAGAGTGGTCTGTTCTGAGTCAGACTCAGACCACTCTGACTCAGGGTGGTCTGAGTCAGAGTGACTCAGACCACTCTGAGTGGTCTGAGTCACCACTCAGACCACTCAGAGTGGTCTGAGTGGTGACTCAGACCACTCTATGACTCAGAGAGTGGTCTGAGTCAGAGAGACTCAGACCACTCTCTGAGTCCACTTGGTGGACTCAGAGAGTGGCACGCCTCTCTGAGTCCACCAAAGAACTAGACAGACTTTACGCACAATTTACTCGAATGTTGATAAACATAAACAAGAAGAAAGAATCATGGCACAAGCTTCAACACTTGGGTCAGCAATCCAGCCATAATGCACTCAGATTTTTTACAAAATCATCACCGACAGTGACCTCGCCCCCAAAAAACTCTGTTTCTACTTTAGCAATGGCCTCAAATACACAACTTGGATAGCAATTGCCAGATTTGACATTCAATATGACCTTTTATGAATGATCACGACTTCTGATTGCATCAATAGAGTCAACTGTAATGCTTGGATGCAAGAATCTCACTGTTGCCTACCCCAAGGCCATAATTTAGATCATGGCGGAGGGATGTTATAGTCGATGAAAGCCTCATCCCCAATTGATGTTGACACCGTCAATCCGTACGATCAATAGTTGTGTTGGATTTTGCGGAAAGTTGGGCCACATCTCACGCGACTATTGGAAACGGTAACAACAAGCCAAAAACGGAGAGAAGTTGTAGAGGATAAGTGAGTAGTCAAGAAACAGCAAAGGAAGGGACTAGAAAGAAAAACTCCTATCGGAACAAAAAAAATAACTATTGACTAATCGCCCATCTGAGCGGCTCTCATCGCCACAGACAAGGATTCCTAAGATTTCACCATTCGAAAAAGGGTTCGAGGATGACCAATCCATGATACTACTGCAAGTATAACCAAGGGTTTGTAGAAGTTGCAAAAAGGTACTAGTTCTAGTGGAGAGAGAAGCTTCTCACAACTTTGGAAGCAACGACATGGTTCAGAATATGTGTTTACACACCAAAACTGAGGCGTTTGAAGGAAAAACCGTCAACAGCCTAGTGTAGACAAGAGATCTACACGATGTGAAAATCTAGAGAACTTGTCCAGTGAGTGACCACAAAATCATCCTTGGAAGATGTTTCTTATACGGATACCATCCGAATGTCGGGGTTGTCAGTGATGGGCCATTTACTGTTGAAGTTGCTGATGTTTTCTGGTTCACCTGGTAGATAGAGCAACAAGCCCCACAGAGACACCAACAACTCTCTGCGAACCAGGTGGAGGCCGGTCGGTGTCTTTGCGAGGCTTGCTGCTCTATCTACCAGCCAATCAAGAAAAATGCACTACTTTCTAGCCTCTGGGATTTTCTCGGTGAGCCCTGCCAGAGGACCAGCAGCCCCAAACCCGAGCATCATCCTTTCTTCCTGAAAACTGCACGCTGTGAATGCAGGCATGTACTTAGAAAATTCCAGAGAGAATCACACATGGGAGTTATGACCATATGAACCATTGTAGATTCTATGCTACCCAGAATGGTCTTCCATGACTGTCAATGACATGAGTCATGGTGGCTGCGGTCAGTGGAGCTAGCCGTGCAGTGCTACCAAGTGAGAATTCTACTCGAGGAGATGAAAGCTACACCTCTCAAACAGTGTGATGCCCCCTCCATCACTCAATATCTGCCGTTGTCAATGTCCAGGTAGTCACTCCTCTTTAGGAGCATGTACATCTGCCGAGACGTCACAATATAGATCAGTTAGATAGTGCACGTGTTAATTACAGCACTTCGTCATAACCTGTGGATACCAGTATGTGTGCACAGGCAGAGGCTATGCATCCATAACACACATGATAAGCTATGCTCCCCCATAACCTCATGCCCCCACAGTCTAGCTGAGTCACAAAAGTATGATGATGAGTAAAAAAAAAAGGAATAGGGCATAAGGGGAGCACAATGAGGAAAGGGACTTCACAGATGCACAACTACGCACTCACATATCCATACCAACTAGACAAATATCTTTCTTGAACAATTAACGTTAGACTGCCTTGGTCAATAATTCAACAAAGAAGGCCACCACATTATAATCTCGACCCACACAATCTGGATGTAGTTCTCACGCAACAAAGTGCACACACAGTGATACTCCACATTGATGTGCTTTGTGTGCGTGTGATGAATGCCATCATTTTCTGCAATGGTCATGACACTCTCATTGTCACAATGCAGCATGATGGAGGACAAAGGATGAGAAACATCACATAGTAGATGATAGAGCCACACCCTCTCGTATGCACCGGTGTCCAAAGCCACACACATAGCCACTGCACTGCCATATGTGATGCACCCTTACTTCTCACTCTGCTATAAGACAGTCGTGCGACCTATGAGGATGATCCACCCATTGCAGCTCTT
>SZWC01010765.1:67224-79820 GCA_023375785.1 Penium margaritaceum | reverse complement strand
ATTACAAAAGTGTATCGCGGAGGTATATTGGACATTGTAGCTGGAGTAGGGTCACGTCAATACACTAGTGTACAAATACACTAGTGCATTCCTTTAATCGAATGCACGATACACTCCCCGCTACACTCCCCCGGTACAATCGGGGTGTTTGGGGGGGAGGGGGGGGAGCAGAAGACAAGCACTTCCCGGGGGGTATTTGTCGTTCGCGTTGCAACATATTCTATCTCTCGTTTTCTCATTCTCTCCCGCTCTCCATCCCCCTGATTACAAAACTGTATCACGGAGGTGTATTGGATAGCGTAGCTGGAGTAAGGTCGCGTTGATACACTAGTGTACAAATACACTATTTTTTTTTTTTATCGAACGCACGATACACTCCCCGCTACACTCCCCCAATACACTCCGGGTGTTTGGGGGGGGGTTGAGCGGACGACGAGCACTTCCTGGGGGGCGTTCGTCATCCATGTTGCAACATATTCTATCTCTCGCTTTCTCGTTCGCTCCCACCCCCACCCCCCTCCCCCCCCGATTACAAAAGTGTATCGCAGAGGTGTACTGGATAGTGTAGCTAGACTAGGGTCGCGTTGATACACTGGTGTACAAATACATTAGTGTGTTTTTTTATAGAACGCACGATACACTCCCCACTACACTCCCCTGATACACTCGAGGTGTGGGTGGGGGGGTCTCGGGAAAGACGTCATGCAAATGACGCATACGAACCGATCAAGGTGTCAGGCTAAAATACAATTGTGGCCTTTTTCTTCTAAAACATCTAGCATTGGGTCTATGCATGAGGTTGGGCGAATTCTACGGCTTACATAATTAACCACATTGATTTCGGGAGACATTCATGGGCAACCTAAGTACAACTTCCGCAGTTTCAGGTTTAAAACAACGTCATAACAAAAGTGAGGATTTCAACGTTGAATTCCGTTTTCGAGAGAATTTGCTTTTGTTCACTAGGGAGTTGGTAATCAAAGAAGTGCACATACACCAGTGAACTTCTAGGAAGTAGAGTTCTTAGGGATCTTGTACACATAGCTTATGTAGTGTTTTAAAGAGGCATGATTAACCATACCTCGAGTTCGGGATGTCGTAACTCCTCGTAGCTATTTTTCTTGCTGATTCTGACTGCACGGCTCTGTTTACAGCATGGTTGTTTTGGTATGGTCCAGTTTTTAGGCAAAACGGACAATGCCTGGGATTTGGGCCGTCTGATGTCTGGTAGGTCTCACCTAGGAAACTTTGAAAATGCCAGATAATGCTAGGATTTTCCAGGTTGGCTGGTTTTCTGAGTAACAAGCCTCATAGAGCTGAGGTGAGACTAGAACTAAGAGGTGTCTTAGTTAGTTGCTCAGTCTTCAGTCCTAATCCGTCATTGCTTCATTCTAACTGCTTTCTGGCGCTAACTCTGGCGCGCACAGTTTTGAGCAACAAACCAGAGCTATCAGACTTAGACTCTGGCAAGCACACTAAGGGGGCAAACTAAGCAACAAGTATGGGTTCCCGCACGCAGCATCAACAAGGCCACTACCCCAGCTTGTGCACTAGCTATCTCCTTTTTTGGTATCAGATCCGTAGCGCAGCAGACGCAACAGAGACACCGGTGCACTTCCCATACACGCCAGTGCAGGGGAAACATTGCCGGACTTTTCCCAGCAGTAGTGACCTGCTTGGTGGCTACGTCATAGTTTTTCCCACGGTCACTTGGCGAGCGAAGTACAATCGGATTTTTTTCCTCAGCCTTGACCTCCATGTTTGACGAAGGGAGGTGAGCGGCCAGTGCAGCGACATCAGGAGAATTTTTGGCGACGACGCACACGACAATGTCAATTAGAGGTGTGAGTGACCTGCAGCAATAGCAAGAGCTGCAGCAGCAGCAGTAGTGACAACAACAGTAGAGATGTAGCAGCAAGAGTGTCAAAGACAGCTATAACAACAAGGAGCAGCAGTAGTGGTACCAGCAGACACCAAAGAGGGAGAGGAAGGAGGCATGAGCACCGATTGTCGCTACTGCCCCGTCCTCACACCTTCCTGGAAGACGCACAGACGAGGAGAAGACGTAGACAAAATTCGCGTCAGCCACCCACGTCCCCTACGTCCATCCGCAACAGACTCAAACAGACGTAAAATATTAAGCGCATAGGCTCGTTCAAAATCTTAGGTCACAAACCTTCCATAGCCACCATGCTTGGCTCCTTTGGTGGTCTGTAACCTCCAACAGTAAGCGTTTGGCATCCCAGATGCCGTTTTTTTCACATTTCAAGCTGAGCATGAAATGAGGTTGTTTTGGCACTTTTTTTCACCTTTTCATGCCAAGACTTCCACCACTGCATTCAGCACAGTCACGCGCACCTGTGGTCCGAGTTTTGCTTGATTTGGACAACCTTGATTTTTAAATGCTGAGGATTTAAAATCTACAATTCATCACTTTAATTTCAGGACAGGAGGTCAATGTTTGCCACCATCCTAAATCAGCATGAAACGCAATCAGATTTTTTATCAGACCACTTTCATCATCCAGCTCATAACTGAGGGGAGACTGCGCACCAACCTGGCATGGAACGGTAGAATCAGCGGTAGTAGTGGCCACAAAAGCAGTAGCAGCGGCAATTGCAATAGTAACAGTAGCAGCAGCAGCGGCAGCAGCAGTAGTAGCAGTGGCAGTAGCAACAACAGTAGTAGCGGTAGTGGTAGCAGTAGCAGCGGCAACAATAGCTGTGGAAACAGCAGCAGTGGCAACAGTACCAGTCGTAACCGTAGCAGCAGTAAAGGCGTAAGAAGCCTCAAGAGCAGCGTCAATGCCTAGTCAGGACAATGTTGCCGGCATGCAGGATAGTTATGTGGAGCTGCCCACTGTATACCCCATAGCAGATCTGTAGCGCCAGGTCAATCAACTGCGCCAAATGCTTGCCGCAACCAGCACTAGCCAGACTGCTCACCCCGGACAACCTGGTCCGAATACGGCAACACAGATAGTATTATAGCAACAGGTGCAGCAACAGCAATAGACGGTTACCAACACCCTAGGTGCTGGAGCGGCTGACCCCTCTCGGCACAGGGAATTCGTGTCTCCTCCTCCTGCCCTCATCTGAGATGAGCATTTCCCATCATGGGAACTACTGTACAGTATTTGGACACAGGGAAGGGCCTCTTGAGGTGTGCCGTGTCTTCCACGCATTCATCCTCGCCACACCCGATGCTGACTACACTGCCCTGGAGCTCTTCCTCGGTGACCCTGCTGACGACACCAACGCAGTCCCCCGTCAAACTTGGGATACACTGACGCGCCTATATCGCACCTCCGGCCAGGCAGTTGTAAGCCGCCTTCTCAAGGAATTCAGTTCCCTTCACATGAGGGAGGCCAAGTCCTTCAGCACCTACTGGTGTTGTGCACAGGATATCCTGTGTAAGCTCAAGACAGCAGTGCCACTCCTGAATGTTGTCCTCCTCACAATCAAGAATGGTACCACTCCTGAGTTTGCACACTTTTTTGTTCCCTACATCCTACCCATCCTCGAGGCATTGGTGGCCCAAAGAATTTTGATGACCTGGGCATACGACGTCTTCCTGAGTGTAGAGGAAGTGCACAGAGACACACAACTTCAGCACAGTGGTTGTTCCACGGCCGTAGCAGCCACCTTCGGTGGCTCTTCCACCCCTTCCCCCGGCACTTCCTCCTCTAGCAGTGCCAAGGACAAGGGACAGAAGGGCGTGGAGGGCAAGGGCAAGGGGCAGTAGTCTTCCTCTGGTGGAACTACCCTCACAAACCACAACTGCGGCCAGACTGGGCATGGGTGGTATACACGCCCAATCCCTACTCACGAGGCCTGCATTTTTGCCGCCTTGCACCATCAGCACAAGGGCCACCTTGGCATCTCCACTACTACCACAGGCAATCTCTTCTCCTCTAGCAGCACTGTGGCCACCACCTACTCTACCTTGTAGCTAGCTCCTCACTTTTGACCGTAGCTTCCGATATCCTTTCTCCATCAACAGTAACAACAGTACGCTTTGGTGTAGCAGGGATATTACCCACTACCTGCGTTCCAGGGGAGCACGTGTCCCTCATCCGGAGCTGTGACCCCAAAGTCCGTGGTGCCCGTCGACTCCGTCGCTTAGATCTAGCACATACAGAGCTTCATCACCACGAAGCTCGGCATTGTGCCTCCTTCCCATGGAAGTACGAGTTGTGTGACTGCTAACTGAGAGGTCTCCCACTATGAGACATAGACCGACCTCCGAGGGGACCTTGGGGAAGCTGAAGGTTGCCCTTCGAGGCCGGCTCTAGATAATGTTGCATGATGACTGTCATGATCGTTTCGCACCTATCATGTCTGCTTAGCTTACAACCTATGTCTCCCTTCCCGCGTCCTGTTTCGCTGCTCACTATAACGTCGCGGCGTCGATCCACGACCCTGATAGCTCTTTGATCATCAACTCCGGTGCCATGCATCACATGACATCCTGTTGCCTATACTTCAGCATGCTTGGTCCTGTTGGGAATGTTCACAGTGTCTGGATGATGTCCTTGCAGATCTTATCGGTCCATGGTGTTGGCATTGTTTGTTTTTGCGGTCCATCCTGTGACGTCTTCTTGACTGATGTGCTGTATGTTCCGGGTTTGGAACTCAACCTCCTATCTATCACAGCTTCCGACCTTATGAGCATGGACGGCCGTCACTCCTGTGGCATTGGCACTGTCTCCCTTTGCATGTTCGGTCAAACCATGTTTCGTGACAACCTCTGGCACGTCACTCGACTTTCTCCATCCGTGTTCCCTCCCTCGTGCGACATTGCACATGTGTTTGTCGCTAGTGCTCTTTCCCCCCCATATGTGCACCTCCTCCACTGTCGCCTTTGCCACATACACTTTGTAACTGTCAATAGAATGCCCCATACCCAGCCCGCACTCGGACTTGATCCCTCCACTTTCTAGTGGCCTTGCTGCACCGAGTGTATGGAATGCGTCCATGACAAGATGCACCAAGCCTCCTACCCTGTGTCCTCCTCTTGGACCACGCACCCGCAGGAGCTCATCCACTCGGACCTCATGGGCCCTCTTCCGGTTACGTTTGCTGTCGAGGGTAGCACGTATGTGCTGACCCTCATGGATGACTACTCCCGCTATCGCTGGGTCGTTTGCCTCCGCCGGAAGAGTGACATGGCCTTCACCATTTGTGCCTAGCACCTCGCGACAAAGCGCGTGTGCGTTTGCACCCTCAGCCGTTTTTGGTCAAACTGTGGTGGCAAGTACATGGGGGACACTATTGCCTATCTTGCCAGTCATGGGGTCCGTCATGAGATGTCCGCCCTTGGGACACCACATTAGAATGGTGTCTTTGAGCACTGGAAATGCACCATGACCGATGCTGTCAACACCATGCGTGTCGAGTCAGGCTTGTCCGAGGGCTTCTTCTTTGAGGCCATGTCCTGCATGACCTGGGTGTGGAACCAAGTTCTCCATGGTCCCTATCCTTGCCAGGCCACGCCGTACACATTATGGTGCAGTTAGCGAGCCAATCTGTGGTCTTTTCGTGTGTGGGGATGTGTCGCCAGCGTCTGGCTCACCGACGACCAGCGGGGTGGTAAGCTTGCTCCTCCCGGATGTTTCTACACCTTTGTCAGTGTCGCACGTCAATCTAAGGCCTGGCGCTTCTGTAACCCGGCCCGGCATCATGTTGTCGAGTCCCGCGATGCCCTGTTCTTTGAGGACCTCTTCCCTCACTACCTCCCTTGTGTCCAGTCTACCTCCTTTTTGCTTGTGTCGTTGTCATCTTGTGGGGGAGATGCTTGTCGCGCCGCCACTCCAGCTCCTGAGGCACAGGTCCTCTCGCTTGCATCCACACCCCTGACATGGGATGGCTTGGATGCTCCTCCCTTGCCGTCCACCTTGCCGCCCAGATTCCCTACCAACGATGCCGTGTGCCCGTCGAAGACGATGTCCTACGTTGATTCCTCGGCCCAACTTGACCCCTTGGCTAACGCCCTTCTAGCCTCCGATGCACCCACCCCCTAGATCCGCCAGTGTCTAGCGGTTCACAGGTATCGGACCTGGCGCCGACCCCCGCCTTGCCACCTCGTCCTCCCCAGGCTCCTTATGCCATCACTGGCGCCCTGGTGTGCCAGGTCTACACTTGTGCTCCTGGTGGCATTCTGCGACCTCGTAAGACGGGGCCGTCCCTAGTTCCTCGCACGAGGGCCCCTGGTCCAACCTCCAGCACACCCGTTGACACACCTTCCTCCCCTCATATTGTTGTGAGCGATGAGCCTAGCATCAAGGTCCTTGGCCTAACGGCCCTTGGCCTGACGGCCCTTTGCCTGACGGCCCTTGGCCTCGTTGCTCAGCACATTCACCCATGCTAGGCCCGGGGCTACGCACTCATCTCTCAAGAGCATCGTCGTGCCGTCTCCACTGCTCTGGCCCGGGCTCCTACAGGACTTTGCGCTACCCGTGTGCTGACGACACGGCCTTCCTAATTGTACCCAGTCCACAGAGCCTACATGAGGCCCATATCTCTCCCGATGTAGACCAATGTGAGGCTCCCTATCAGCAAGAGCTTACTACCATCAACGAGCACGCAATGCACGAGCTCATTGAGCTTCTCTCTGGCTGCAATGCCATAGGCCACATGGCTCCCTGGACAAGTAAAAGACCTGGCTCAACCCCTTAGCCCCGAGCATGCCAATGGCTTCTCCCTAGCTACTGGAGTGACCACAATCAGGAATTTTCCCTGGTTGGATGTTTCATAATGAGTTGGGTGCTCTTCAGCCTAGTCACACAATATGGTTGGGAGCTCCACCAGATGGACGTGAGCAACCCCTTTCTTCACGATACTCTCGATGGTGATATGCTCTACATGATCCAGCCCCCTGGCTTTGAGGATGGGATGGGCCGAGTCCGGTGATTGCGGAAGGCCCTGTATGGCCTCAAGCAGTTTCCTCAGTACTGGAACATCAAGATTAGGCATACCCTCCTCAAGGGTGGACCTCTCCACACCACTACAAACCCAGCACTCTTCATTACTCCTCCTAGGACTCCTTTTGCTGCGATCCTCATCTACGAGGATGACATACTCATCGCGTCTCCTGACTTTGTCATTGTTGAGCAGGTAACGGAGTTGTTGAAGGCGACGTACAAGATGACGGATCTCGTGCCATTATACAGTACTCACACAAACATTCGTTCAGTTTTAGGATGCCATTTTAGTGTTTCTTATGTTCCCCTCATTTTGGGTCTTTTGTAATTATTCATGTACCCATTCAATGCGGCACTCTAATAAAACCAACATTTTCATTTTTGCCCATCGGTTGAGGTCCGGACTGCCGCTGAACATCCACCCTTTGAACACTCAAAGATCAAAATTGCAAACGTCAAACGCTCGACGATACGTGGCCGTGGGTCACATGCAGCCGTTAGATGTGTGCTACCACCCCCCCCCCTCTCGGGTCACACTGGAGGTGGGCAGCGAGCATCGAGCCACTCAAGCGGACCGTTGTGCAATCGCGCCACACAAATCTTGCATGCTCGCACGTGTCACTCTGCTCACCTGTCACAATCAAGACTGCCATCCTGCCTTCTCTTGCCACCTGTCAACATGAAGTCCCTATGCGACTTCAACGTGAAGCGCCATACACGTGACGAGGCTGTCGTCGAGCTTGACCAACAGTTTGACTTGCACAAAACGTTGCACCCGAAGCCGTGCAAGATGCCACCTTGGCGAAAGCCAGGCCTTCCACCCAAGAAGACCAATCCTCTTGTTTTCGCCATCTGTGAGACGGCCGCCGTACCCCCGTCTATGGCGTCAATCGCAAAGATACGGCTGCCGTCATCTCAGCCGGTGGACAGTACCACGCCCGTGGACAGCAATGCGCCACAACCTCCCTCGTGCGGTGACTACGTAAACTGGTTGGGCGACGGACACCTGCCCCGAATTCATGAAGCCATGGTTGCCAGTGGAAATGCCTACCAGGCGGTCAACCTGCTATGGAAACTTTATCGAGAGGCGGGCGGCCGTTGCATCTACGACCAGCTGGCCGCATCGACGATCCGCGGCTGGTACGAGACGAAGTCACTTGTTTCTCTCCCGAAGTTCAATTCTTTCTTGTCATACACCCAAGAAATCGAAATTCAAGGCCTGACGAACAAACGGACTCATGGTTACTATGGACGTACGAGCTTCTTTGACCGGAACATTGGGTTTGATGACATCATCATCGAGAAAGCAACGGAGATGCGAGAGGTAGGGACCATCAGCAACTCTGCTAATCTGCGTGGACTGATGTATGCCCTCACCAAGGAGCAACATCCAGAAGAACTCTTGGAAAACGGCGGAAGCATGACCTTCTCCACGTCATGGATCCGAGATTTTGTACACAGCAGGATGAAGTGGACATACAGGTGTGGCACCACCATTGCGTAGAAGCTACCTGTGCAGTGGTAGCAGCAGGTGCTTGTCATGCGCATGCGCGTGGTAGCCCTGATGGTCATGAACAACGTGCCTACCTCGTTCGTGGTCAACGGCGACCACACTGGCATAACCATCGTGCCCACCGGTAAGTCAAATCATTCTACCTTTGTTGCATGTCTGCAGTTCTGTGTCGCATCCATGAACGACGCTGATGCAGCCCTCTTTCCTTCCACATGCAGGGGACCACGTGTACATGCCATGCAGTGCGAAGGGGGTGGGCATCGAGGCGCTTGATGGCAAGCGCCAGATTACGGCGCTTGTGTCGAGCACCATGGCTGGTTCCATGATTCCGCTACAGCTCATTTACGCGGGTAAAACTGCTTGCTGTCAACCAGACAACGCAGATGCCAAATGCTGCCAAACAGACCACCACTTCCACATCGCACAAACTGACAACCGTTGGGCGAATGCATGGATAACTCAAGACTGGATCACGCATGTTGTGCATCCATGGTACAAATGGCAGTGCGCACTAGAGGATAAAGTCATCGGCAAGCAGAAAATCATCCTGCTGCTCGATGCATGGCAACCACACACCTCGCCGGACTTCCGCGATTTCCTGAAAACTCGCTATCTATACATCCGCGTGCTGTTCATTCCGGCAGGTTGCACGTCAAAATCCCAACCCGTAGATGTGGGCCTACAGAGGCCTCTCAAGGCCCACATTGAGACGTTGTACCATGAGTGGCAAGCCTGGCTAGCGGGCATAAGGGGAAGGTTGACGAAGGCATGGGTAGGATGCGCAACCCTGGTCTGACTTGGGTTTTGAGCTCGTGGCTGAAGCTTAGTCCCAATGTAGAATTGGTCAAGCATGCATGGGATGATTGCCTCTTCAATCGCTGCCAAGACTGCAGCTTTCGCGAGGTTGCCGCGGAAGAAGCGGTGGCATCCGGTAGCACTTTGTTCAACGCAAGCGTTGAGGTTGAGGGGGATGACGCCATCGTCCCAGCGTAGATGATGCCGGTCTTGACATGTACCTCTTGCTAGTTTTGTTGTGTAGTTTTCCTAAAGTGTTTGAGACCATTCCAAGTGAAGAACCCAGTTTTTACCATGATTATTACACAAACACCCTAGGCGGAATTTTGTTCCAGTTGCATTATTTCACCAGTGACTCACTCAAGTGAGGAACAGTTTTTTAGGCATGGATGGGATAACAAAACTAATTGTTTTGAAAGGATGTACGAGTCAGTACAGTAGGTGTTTCTCGGCACGAAAATTGAGCGTGATCTTGCACACGGAATCATGCGGGTACATTAGGTAGCGTACGTTGAAACGCTTGTTGACCTGCTTGCCGATCTCTTGACCACTGTCCCTAGCACCTCCACCCCAATGATCCTAGATGGGCATGCAAAGTTGAAGGATACTAATCCTAGCACCTTTGGTGCAACGGTGGACATCACGATGCTCCTCCACGTCCTTGGGTCACTCATGTTTCTCGCCACCACCACACGGGCCGACACCGCCTTTGCTGTGAATGGCCTCATCCGGTTCTCACAAGCCCCACACCAGCTGGACCTTGATGCAGCTGTCCACATGTTGCCATATGTGGTTTCCACCCCACGCCAAGGCCTCACTTTCCATCAATAGCAGTCCATGGTGGTTGTAGGCTACACTGACAGCGATTGGGCATGGAGCCCAGATGGGAAGATCCGCACTGGTTGGATCTTTCTCATTGGAGGTATAGCAGTGTCATGGTGTGGCTGGAAGCAAGGGTATGTTGCACACATCATAGCAGCAGCAGAGTACGTGGCTTTAGGTACTGCTACATGTGAGAGTGTGTAGTTGCATCATTTGTTGGATGAGTTGCATCAGCCTGTGTCGTCCATCACCTTACATTGTGAAAATGAGAGTGCCGTCGCGATAAACGACAATGATGGTGTCCACCATGTACACACGAAGCACATCAATGTTGAGTATCACTACGTGCGTTCCTTGTTTCATGAGGGCATCGTTCATATCGTGTGGGTTGAGACTACAAAGCAGTTAGCTGACTTCCTCACCAAGGTGCTCAAGTGCAACTCGTTCAAGAAGGCTATGAGTATGGTCGAATTTCTATCCTGAGTGCATGTGGTGTGACTCTTCCCTACATGGATTCTCGTCGCTCATCCTCGTTGCATGTTTGAACCGTCTCCTCTCATTCTTGCATTGAGTATTCGGTCAGGGAGCATGGGGGGTTATTCATTCTAGACGCTCATGTACACTGACGCCTTTTGATTATGGGGTGAAGTTTGTTGTTTAATCTATGCACTGACTGATTGACTCACACGGTGACTCCTCGGCTGCTGTACATGCTCGTGTATACGACAGACTGGATGGAAGCTGATGCTGACGGGATGTTTTTTGATGGAGTGGACCTGTTGCCGTAAAGTTGAGTTTGTGGTTCTCCTCCTCATGCTCCTGATACTGCACCGTCATATGGTCTGCTCCATCGGCAGCTACCCTTGGTTGTCGCGTCATCAGTAGTCGTAGTTGGCTCTCAGGATTAGTGTAGTCGGCACCTATGTTTGAGCAGTCGTAACTCCTCGTAGCTTTTTTTTTTTTTCCCATTCTGATTGCATGAATTCCTTTGCAGTGTGGTTGTTTTCGTATGGTCCAGGTCTTAGGCAAAACGGAGAACACCTAGGTTTCTAGCTGTCTGGTGTCTTGCAGGGCTCACCTAGGAAAATTCTGCCAGACAAGATAATGGTAGGATTTTCCTCGGAACGATTCTTTTTTCAAATCCTGGTTGTGGCTCTATCCTCATAGGAGGTGTCATGCTCCGATTCACTCGAAGTTTCTGTACTGACCTGGTTCCAGGCTTACTGGAGACGCAAACATGGTTGCGCTGGTCGAAGTCTTCTGCCGACCTGGGCGGCTGGACAACTTGCTTTGGAGGCCGGATGATCCATTTCGTTAGCGCTTGAGAAAGAGCCAAAATCTTTATCTTGGTTTGACTGGCCTCCCTATCCTTCATGTATTGACGATGGTTTGAACTCAGGACTTGTTTTGTCCCGCATGATAGATGGTAACAATCCTGCATCAACGTCATGTGGAAAATGTGGAAAAACAAGTGTGTTTAGAATTCATAGGCCACTCTCAAGGTCGCCGTTAGGGTGACCTACACCTTGAGGCTTTTACGTCAGGTAGGATCAGTCTACTGACCAGATGAACCGGCGGATGAAACGGGTATTCATTGCTAGACGTCACATTTTTCGGAGGTAGTTTTTCCAAACAAGAGCTTCCCAGGCATACTCGCCCTCGACGTCACCGAATGCTGTGGCCGTTGGTCAGGTCGTCGCTTCGCAGAAGTTTGCCCTTTTCCTGGTTGACTTGTTTTTTAGTAACAAGCCTAATAGAGCTGAGGTGATACTAGAACTGAGAGGGGTCTCAGTTAGTTGCTCATTCTTCATTCCTAATCAGTCATTGCTTCATTCCAGCTGCTTTCTGGCACTAACTCCGGCGCGCGCACTTTTGAGTAATCAAATCAGAGCTCTCAGACTTACACTTTAGTGCAAGAGACTAAGGCGGCAGACTAAGCAATGAGCCTGGGATCTTGCACATTGCATCAACAACACCACTACCCAAAATTACGCACTCGATAGTTCAGTTTTTGCCACTACCAACGCAATCGGTAAAACACCCTTTGAAGTGGTGTATGGAAAAATTCTCGCCACACCCGCTGGATTGCACATTCAAAGTAACGTCCCCGTGGTTGCCATTTACCGGCGGGACTTCACAAGCATGTGGGAAAAAACACTGCAGGCCCTTGCAAAGACGGAAGCGACTATGAAGCGGGCAACTGACCGAGATTTGAGCGACGACGTTTTCAGCGCTAGTGATCGCTAATGTTGTATGGTAATGTACAAACATTCATGGTGACGCCCGGCCTCTGTTCATGCACATGCAGGCCCGTGAGTGAGTCGAGGGTGCGTCGAGCTATTGAAGACGGTGTGCGTGTAGTCAATTGAAAAACTACAGGGAGTAAACGTGATGTTTTCAGCAATGTACGTTTTGAGGCTTGAGTTGTGAGACCACAATGCTTTCATGCCAGGTTGTAGGTGGTAGGTTGCGGGTTGGGTATCGTAACCGGGTTCAACCAGGTATCGGCGCGGTACCCTCATAAAAGGCAGGGCATAGGAATAA